>WHPZ01536370.1:0-17509 GCA_016617965.1 Macrosiphum rosae | reverse complement strand
GACGTGCTCAGAGAGTTGCAGTACGTGGTTGTGGTACATGCCGATCACAACAACATCGATTCCCTTTGTCTGTCTCCAATGCCGTATCTACAGGTATAAAAGATAATAATATAATATTGTACGGGATAATCGACTCCTCCGTGGGAGGATAAAGTGTTATGACACATATTATACCATTACCTACACCCGACGTATTCTTATCATTAATAATGTTTTTTTTTTTTAACTTAATGAATAACAATAGCTTTGTATAATATTCCTTTTATTATTTTTTTACAGGTTTTGACCCTAAACTCGAACAGAGTCTCGTCGCTCTTGGGCCTTAAGCAACCGTCGCTAGAGTGTTTGGAACTGAACGGTAAGTGGGGTGTGATTTTTTTTCCATTCTACGCTGCACCCTGTGTGATACACGACTGTATAAAATGTATATATAATATAATATATATATTATTTTTTTTCATTAGTATTATTATAATACATATTTGTAAAGGGTAATTTATCAAGACACAATCGTCGCCGTCGGACAACGGCCAAGTGTCGTGAATATATTTCCCCATTGTCCCTGTCCATTTTTCTCGGTGGACAATTTATTGGATGCATTCAATTATTACCCCCGATGTGTAGTATACAATTTTATAGTATATGCAATGCACTTATTTATCTGCTGCTGCACTGTAAGTTGTACGCTGAAGATTACATATAACATCGGTTTGTGCAATGTCATATTATAATAATACGACGTTTTTATTGCGTGTGCATAATATTATTAATTGCATTTATTTTTCAAACGATAAACATCGTAACATGTCATATGTTTGTTAGTTTAAATAGTATAATACAATTTAATTTGATTATCCTAATATGAATCAATAGTTCTATCCAAATACGTATATCGTGCATAATACGTATATAATACATATTTTCTGGTATTTTTACCTTTACTGCAACAATTAATATTATTATATATAGATATCTACTAGGTGTTATGGTTAAAACCTAGAACTAACTGAATACAGCTGGCTCAAATGTCCGAATTTTGAGGTTTTACCGATATATCTTGTTAAAATCTAAGATGTTATAAAAATTAATTTTGTCAAACCTCGAATACTTAAATTGTACTCCGGTCTCTTATAAACGAGAAATGGATAAACTATATTTTAAGGTTTAAGACCGAAATAAATATACAATAATAATAAAAGATATGAAAAAATGTCCAAATTATAAAATTTGTTTAAATGAAATTATTGTTTGAGTATTTGATGATTTTTTTTGAGAAATCTTATTGAATAAATATTTTGGTAAATAGTATACTAAGAAACATCAGAAAAGTCCGAAATTTGGATATTTATAGACAGTAGTCAGTAAATTCTAAGTTTAATGTTTAAACAAAGGTTTTACCAGTGTAAAATGTTCGTACTTAAACTGTAACACAAATATAAAAAAAATAATGTTTATTTTATAAAAATAAAATATAAATATATTGTAGAGTATGCTTGTTATAACTGAATTAAGACAAAATAATTTGCGCAAGCGTAAGTCCGTCTTCGAATTCTTATTAATGTATTATTCACTAATCACTATGATTTTACCTAAACATTAATTACACACATTTATAGTAACAACTTAAGAACAATAATGTAAAATCTGTTATCGATACCTACTCAGAGTGCACAACATAGTTACATTTTTTTGCCATCAAAAACAAAAATACCTATGTTAATTTATCTAAGTTTTTTCACGACTTCCTGAATATAATACAGTTGCTTGAAATTTTTTTTTTTTTTGGCACAGAAATACAAACCAATATTACAAATCTTTTGCCGTCGGCGGGCGTCGAGGGAGTGATATTTTCTTTCCGGTACACACACTCGGTAACAAAGCCGTTCATCTTTTGAATGTTTATTTTATGCGAAAACATCTTCTTTTTTTCGGAACGTTATATATTTTACAAACTTTAAAATTTGTATAAATTTTGCTTAAGTTCCCAGTAGAAATATTTAAAAAGCACAAAATATATTGAAATGTCATGGTTAGTGAAATAACTTAAAGAACGATTTAAAAAAAACTTTGAACAAACTAAAATCCAGCGTTATTATTATTATTATTTCACGATTAATTGAATAATATTCTGTTATAGAATAACTATTATTTATTATTTGTATATACTCATTTCTTATACCTATATGAATATAATATATACAAACAATTTCTCAGAATATGAATTTCCCGTTTTACAGACTTTATTACATTAAATAAAATTGTCTATTACTTATTTTCTATTGGTACATTTCCTAAATATACTCTATTCACATCGATAACTTGAGGTTGAACATTGATAAAAAAAAAAAAAAACGATTCGAGATATTCTGTATTCTCAGAGATTCCTAACTTGATAATATAAATAATATAATTTCTAGGGGAGTGAGAATAGTTTGAGCTGTCGAGTTTTTAGAGTTTTCGAAGTTCCAGTTATCGCGACTCGACAGTATTTCATTTCTGATGGCTTATATTATATTTATGACACTGACAATTGTTATGTGGACATGATAACAGTTTTGGTTTTGTCAAATATTAATAGGTTTATATTGAATTTGATCAGACGATATATCAAAACGTTAATTAATGGTTATATTTCATTTTTTATCCCGCATGCAGTTGTACTCGGGAACAGCTGCATCTCGATCGCATATTGAATATTATGTGATTTTCTTTACTAGTTTTTGTTTCACATAATAATATGTATATAACAGACAAATGCGTGGACGTGATTTTTAATGCTAACTTATGATTTATTTAATGTTTTTCTTTCAATTTAAAATTACTGCTAAATGTATTTAAATAACGATCACTAACCCGCAGTAGACCCATTATAGGTACACTCCAATAATGTTCTTACTCATTTGTATAATATTGTTTTACGCACGCGCATAATAAGGTAAACGTTTATTACCATCGTGTAAGTATATATTATTATTATTATTATATTCGTATTGCATGTATGTATGTTATATGTATTTATTATTTAAGTGCGAGTGGTGTATAAAACATATTATTCAAATACGCATTCATCATAACGCTATATAATATGCAGTGAATTATATCAAAAATTTCCCCAGTTCAGATATTATATACACTCTTGTGGTTACGTTTATTATATCCTGCACCTTACGGATTCCATTTAAATGAACGTCATAAAGTATCCTGACATTCGTTTAACACAACGGCAACGGTGGCGGGTCGTTCGTATCCGCGTCAACTATACCTATATGCAGTACATAATAATAATGATAATAACAATATTATGTGTTATTCTATTTTTGGAGGCATTTTCTCTCAGCCTCGATTAACCACAGGATGTATAGTATTAAAACCACAAGAAAATAATGTTAAAAAGAAATAGGATAAAAAAATACCACCAGCGCAAGACAGATACTACACCACTCAAACGACGTAAAATACCGGAATAAAATAAAAACCAACTTGCGCGTTTAAATGATTAACACGTGACGCCAATTCTTTTGACCCCACCGGGTCTCCCTTTTGGAAAACGCGCTGCAGCAGTCGTATAGAAGACGTCCCACCGCAGCACGCACTGACAGGCAGCTGTCGGGGTATTTCGTCGTGTTTACGACGTGTAAAAAGTCGAAGGTCTCATCCGAAGAGTAAAAAAATAAAAGAAAAAATTTAAACAAGACATAATATAGAGCTAGCAGATCTACCGCTACAATTGAACTAATGACTAACATGTTTAATGTATTTTTTTGTACGTAAATGCTATGCGCAGACTATTATACGATAGTTATGTATATTACTTATATTATACTTTTTCCTTGAGATTTGTAGCGAAATCCAACCTACGAAAAAATAACCTAACCTATATAATATGTATATGTATATAATAGGCGTACCTATACACATGATAATGTATTTCAAATGCCAATTTGTGCACAGCGAACGGACGATAAATGTGCAAAGTATTTCACGTTAAAAGTACCTTCGTATATGAGTTTAAGTTCATATAATAATATGTTTTCTGAAAAATCCTGAATCACGAAAGTTCACATTATATATTTATATATTTTTACCGTCTAAGCTACAGCATCTATCATGGCCATTGAATTTTTTTAAAGAAATGCATAATTTTGTAACATGATCGAAATAAAAATGGTTACTTTCAATTTGTCAGTTGATCAACCAATATCTATAAATAACTTTGATAATTGGACGATCTAATACATTTAATTAATGATTAGGTGTATATTATGTGTATTGGGGAATTCTGAGAAGAAATTGGACAATGTTTTGGCGTCCCGCCACTACTATAAACAGGCATTATGTATATTATTATTGTGACGACTGTTTAACATGTTTTCTCAATTGTTCAAATTCACAAATAAAAAACATAATATATGCAGTAAATATTATAATTCATAATATAGTAACGTTGACTTCGTATGGAAACTTTTGTGTACCGCGATAATTGTATTATTAATATTTATAAAAATGTTTTATTATAATACATTTACAGCTTGTTTTTTAATGTAAAAATAAAATAATATATTAATAGATTTTTTTGTGTTTTGTGTAATAAATAATTTGTACAACGCTATTTTAAATTAAAAGATAAAAGAATTTTTTTTCTAAATAAAATAATTGCCAGAAAAATAACAATATGTTAATTTTGTTTTCTATAGCAAATGTATACCTATACGTTAAGCTTTTAGTACATTTTTTTATTTTTGTAAAATTTAAATGAGGAACGCACGTCATTATATTATATTAACCGACGCGCGTGAAATAAATTCACTATTATAAATAACAGACCTAAACACAGTTTTGCCATTGACTTGACCGACCCAAATATTCCGTTTAAAAATATAATTATAATATCATGCCCGTCATATTATACATAATATTATATCCAACCGAACTGTTCGAAGTATTCCGGATACGTTGTAAGCTTTAATATTAATATTAACTAAATAACTAATATGTTGTATTATTTTAATATTGACGATGTCAATAATGAGGTAGGTACACATCACATTTTTATAAAATATTTTTTTAATGATTTATACAATTCATCACTATACGTAGGTATATGGGCAAGTATATATTATCATATACATATAATTTATACACACGATAGTAGGTACAAAACATAATTATTAAAAATGACATTGTGTTAAACTGCATATCGAGTGTATTTCAAAGGATTTCGTCGGTTATGCTGACACCCATATATTATATAAGTATAGAATAGGTAATGCATTATATTATATAAAAGTTACTTAATGACGATAAGCCACTATTATATACAAAATACATATTACAACACATATTATTACACGTAACGCACACACAGACACAAATCACATAGGTATAATATAATATACACATTTTTACAACACTCAGTTCTAGGGGTGAAAACAACATTTATCTCCCGCGGGGAATGCTTACTAGAATTAATGTTTTCGAATACTTTCAAAAGCGTCAGGTTCATTTTTCTTTCAAAACGTCAAAATTTTTCTACGGTGTTTTTTTATTATTATTATTCATCTATACATATTATTATTTTTTTACGATTATTATTTTCCTTGTGCAAGTCTCCGAAGGGGTTAAGCTTCCTGCAATGTCATTTATCAAATATATTTTTTTTTTTTTTGGGGGGTCGGTTCTTCGACATTTTTTTATTCATTTATTTATTTTTGTTGTAGTTTTTTTTTGTATAATATAATAACACACTGTGCTCGATAACGATTACCTTTTATAATACTGTACGCTTTTCGTTTTTTTTTCATTTCAATACGATTATTGTCTAGTGTTTTGAGCATGTTCACCTATAGCCTTTTATACCTACAACTATACCTGCCTATATATACGTGCAAATTCAGTCCGTTAACTGTTGGTCGAAGCACAGCATATATATTGTATAGATGGCTTATAACTATGACGAACAATAATGATTCGCCCTTTTAGGTGTATTTGCAGTTTCGAGTACGTGTTTATTGGGATCCGGGATTTACTCCTCCCCATCCTCCAAATCATCCCTTCCATCCTTATACACAACCTTTAAGCCTCGTGTTTCGATATAGATTTCACAACGTCGGCAATACAATAACTATATATATATATATATAAGGTCAAATTTTTGTTTGTTCTCTCGTTCGTTCGTATGGGTACCTATACCTAATATACGTGGTAGTAGTCCTTACGATTTATATTCTCCGACCTCCGAAGCTCACGTTCGTACTGATACAGTTAGTTTGTTCGTTTTATTGACTTATATCCGAAATTTCTTAAAGCGTAACTTTTCCAATTTTTAATTGAATATAGCACACAAAACTACAAAAGTACAAACAAGAACCCGTAACAGGCAACTGGATAAAAATCACGACGCCGCCGTTTCGTTTCAAACGATGTGTTGAATGAAGATATTTATTAAGAATTTTATTCATTGATTGAAAAATGAACTACGCTTGATTATAATATTATACAAACATTATATACAATTTAAAATGTTAGAGAGTTGTCTTTGCGTTATAATAACAGGTGGAATTGTTTTTTTTTTTAAATAAACAAACATAAATTTGATGGATCTGAAATAGTCTATGTACAGTATACATTACAGAGAAATCATTACCATATTTTCCATTTCATGGTTTTAAATAATAAGCATCAAGATTTCAAGTTGTGAAAATAAAAAAAAAACCCAAAATATAAATGTATTGAAATATAATATACTAATAAATTATATTATTATGTATAGTATTATGATACACCTATAGTCGCTGTATAAAAAATTAAATCTGCAAATAAACTAAGTTATTATCATAAAATATATAAGCAATTGTTTAGTATACATTTCAAGCTTAGGTATACAAAAAATGTAATATTATATTTTGTAGAAAATATTCTATTACGAGGGTTAGTTTTTTCCATTTCTAATGTACTTTATTTTTATAGCGTGTAGATACAACTTTCATCACTTTTGACAGTTTGTTATGAGCCATTTATTTCTATTATTTTGACCTAGTGTTCTCAAGATTCAATTTCCTAATCGGTTTTCAAACATTGCTGGAGTGATTTTACTTATTAAATTTCTAAATATGTGTTTTTATCAATTTGAAATACTTTCACGAAGTACCTAATGTTTTAAATTAAAATTGCTCTTGGTTATCTAAATGGTGTGAATACATTATTTATTGTAAGAATAATCAGCTGCAATTCGAAGGCGTGACAAATTTAATGATTTTTAACGATAAAAGTACCCACTGTGAACAATTGTGACTTTATCGCTCAGCTGTAAATTATTCAACCCATTTAAAACACATTTCCAAGCACGTGAGTCCGTTTTATTTACACATTTTAAACGCCAAAAGCGATTAATATTTAGTCAAGAAAACCTCTTTATGATACGTTGAACCGCGATTATACGTGCTGGGATTCCGTTGCGATTAAATTTCAGCAGATAGGTTGTATATACGTATAATAGTCCTTCATTTATAATCAATCACTTGCAGGACCGAAGTTTCGGGAACGTCTTTACCTCCTAAAAAATAAGAGCACCTGGCGTCACGAACCCGTTTTTCCTCGAATATAAAGATCCTTGCTATACATATATACCATCAATCATCAATAATCGTCACCCCGAACGGCTTCTATGCGGAGTACTGTTTTTGTAATAATGCGCAGCTATACCTATATATATATTATATAGTTTACTTAAAATTTCTCATAAATTCGCGCTACCCGTCTGTGTACATAATAATAATATAATATTCTCTCAAATTATCACTCGGTCGTTCTTCCTCCGAGTGGGTAACTATACCTACTATGCGTCGTTATCTGCTGGACTGGAAACATCGACGACCTACGGGAGAGACAAACTATTCGCTCGGTATATTATATTATGTAACACCGGGATACCCGTACACAAATCTCGTACATCAATCGTTTACATAGGCAGGCAATAATAGGAATACCTATACTAATGATACTAATGTAGTAATGCACTGTGTACAAATTACGTGCATTTGAACCGTCGACGGGTATTTGATATAGGTTACATATTATATAGGTACATGGTGTATATTTGATGTAGGCATGCGTACAATAGTGTTTTACAAAATTTATCGGACGAATACGTGACCGTGTTTCGCACATTATATAGGTTTGTGGGATCTAAAATAATAATAATAATAATAATAAAATATTATATAATATAAAGCGTGACGGACGTGTTTTTCATTAATTATCATTATGGCCCGACGCGTAATATATGATACATTATATTATTTATAATACCCGATGATCCGGGTCAGTCCCGCGGAAACGATCGATTATCGATTAATTAAAATAATAATATTATTTTCGACGCGGCTCTATACGCTGCAATATATGTAGACGCGATAGGGCTAGAAGCGGATTCTTCGTCCAGGTGCACAGTAATATATACACATTATTACTGTATTATACATATACAAATGTGTATCTATATAATTATATTATGATGGCTGGCAAATACTCACGGAGAGCATTATTCGCGGCGTGTTTCTGACGGCCGACGTCATTATAATATAATATTGCGCTCGTCGGTTAAGAAATTTCCTTTTCACCCCTTTCGCCGGCACACAACGACGGGGCAATAGTAATATAATAATAATACAATAATATATTATATTACACAATAGGTATACGCACGTATTCGAATCCTCGTGACATTATATTATACGATTCAATGAATGCCCGCAGAAAATACGATGGTTTTATTCTTTATTTTATTAGTTTTCAACAACCATAACCTATATTATATACAGGGTGATGCTATGTTACCACACATACCATATACGATCGCGGCCGTTGTTCGAGCACCTAAGTAATAAAATATTTGTAATAATAAAAAATATTTCCTAACGTATTAATATTAACATTTACTGTATGAAAATGTCTGACACTATACCTACATATGACGCAACCTATAAAATATTATAACTTTCATTTTTGAAAATGTATACTACACATCGATATATTTGATATACCTAAATACTTTGCATGAGGTTGTGAAATTAAAAAAGAATATAGGTATCATAAAAAATATTTAAAAAAATTAGATTATTTCGCAAAATGTATAGTGTCATAATATTTATTATATAAAATCATTTTTTAAGCAAAAATGTATTGTGATAATGATTAATGACTAATAATCTGTATATGTGTTGAGAAAAAAACTGTTTATTAATCTCAGACGTGTAAGCTAAATTCTCTAATACTCATACCTAAAATCACTGTGAAATGGTTTTCAAACTGCAAATTTACATACTTTTATGAAGTTTTCGGTTGTATAAGATAATATTATGATATGTATATGTTATTTTATAATCGCTAACCTATTATAATATGATAATATTATTATTAATTATATCCAATTTTTTTATGTACGTACCTATATTAATTTCCCAGAAGAAATATTGTTGGTACGTATATTAAATTATATTATGATTATCTCGTACTATTTAAATTATAATAATTTACCTGAATAAAAATAGTATGCTAAACTGATATAAAAACGAGTTTCCTTAAGATGTTGGTCACGAAATGTTATTACATGCGGTATATAGGTTTATTAAGGGGATAGCAACCTATTTTTTACCTTAAAATTTTACGATCACGTCAGTATAAAAATAATTAAATATTTATTTTGCAATAATTATATTAATATTATGATCGATATCGACCACGTTGGGATATCAGTGCATACTAATTTTTTAAAAAAAAAAAACACCAAACAAGGTTTGAATATTTAAATATTGTTAATTTATCAAATCAAAATTAGAACGCTGAAATACCGAATCATGCTGAAGAGTATGAAACAAAACCCTCAATTGTACAAGCTGATATTAAAATTTAGATAAAATCGCATACACAGTACCTATATAATACTATGATAATAAACAGTTTTTTACATGATTAATTAAAATTGACTTCTACCATTTTATGAAAATTATAAGCGCGCATGCATCTGCAGCACACTAAAATTGACCAAGTTTTTAATTAAAATAAATTGAACAAGTCAACAACAACAAAATTAAACTAAATGGTAAAAAATGATTATGTAAAAATCGATTTTGGCCATTGAATTCGGATATTTCTTCTACATTATAATATAATATTAATATTTGTACACGAAATTAAATGTTTTTTTTATCATGTTACACCTACATAATAATATAGTATGTTAAATTGGCCTCTATATAAATATGATTGTTTTTATTTTTTTTTACATTATTGTGTATATTCCATGTCATGAACGACAACGTCATATAGTATAATGATCGTCAAAACATTCTGCTAAGAAAATATAATGTCAAATGCATTAATAGGCACAAACCGTTAGAATAATGCAAACATAAGGTAAAAATGATTATGAAAATAAAAAAAAAATATGAACGTGAATGTTGTGTAATGATTGAATTTTAAATAAAGTAAAACGTCATCATCATGCGCGTACAAATCCTTCGATAGGACAATATTATTTGAATGATTTGATTACGATAATAAATCGTTATCTGTCAATCCTTCCGAGAAAACGTAAAACAAATTAGATAATATGATGCACGCTCATAGACGATACGATAGATAATAAATCGTTTTAGCCAAATGTTTACAAATATATTCATACAAATTGACTAACTGTACAGCTGTAGCATAGTAGTGTAAAAAACCTACTAAACATTATATAGTCTATAGGTTTATGTGCGTTGTAAGAAAAATACAACAAGATAATATAATAATAAATTCAGCATTTCATGACATTCGACTGTTTTTCATTCACGTCTATAATAGTTGTTATATTATACTATTAAAATCCGAATTCGCATTAGTCAAATACCATTACCAAACGAGTCTTAAAGCGTCCCGTAAGGCTTTTGTCTCGAAAGAATATTATATGTTTTTTTTTTCAAAACCTCATAATAATAATCTAACCGTGATAACAATGATTATAATTTATTGAAGGGACTATATTTTTTTTAATCGTTTTTGGGATAAGGTTTTGACATAGGTAACATAGTTTCTAAAATATGTGGTTATAAAATTCGATATATGCTACCTACCGGCAAAATATCAATCGTAGTTTCATATTCTATAGACAATATAATGATTATAAAATATAAAAACATAAAAATTCTGACTTTATTTTATAATCAACGCATTCAATTGTAGATAGGTGCATCATGCTTCGTTAATAATAATGATCTTACATTATAGAGTTGTCCATACAAAATGTCACAATATTATTAATATTTTCTTTATGTGTAGACAAGAAACTCTGATACCCTGAAGAAAAGCTTCAAATTGGTTATATCCCTGGGCCATTTTTCTTTTGACTACCGATCTACTAAACATATATTATATAGGTATAGTTTTACAGGTATATGTTTTTATCAGAAACATTTGACAGGTACTATTCTTGGTCCTTAAATACCACCACAGTATTTCTAGAGAGCGATTGGCTTAGAAATTGGTTTGTGACCCTGTGACCTACATGCGATTGCTTAGCATACTAAGTATAAAGATATTTTCGATTTCAACTGTTCAGGTAAGTGTTTTAAACAATTCATTTTTTAGTGATTTTTGTGAAAGTATAAAAATACGATTTTGTGCCATATACTGCATAGATGAAAAACTATTATGATTTCTGCAAATTGTCTTTGGCCCAAGGTTTTCGTTTTTAAATTATTCAAATATATACGTAGATTTCCTTAAAACCTAAATAATTTAAGGATGTGCTTAGTTGAATTTGTTCCCAGCAAGGAAAACTTATGTCATCTTTATAATAGGGGTATACATTTTTTAAGCGCTTAAAAATGTTTTTAGGAATATTAAAAACATGTATAGGTAGAAAATATAATAAATATGTATTATACATTTATACCACATAATAATATGTAACATCTTCGTAGTCGCAATAATTATAAATATAAATTTGTTAAAAAGATTTAATGTTTATTAGGTAATGCAAAATAACTAATTTGGTATATATTTTGTAATAGTTAGCCATGTAAGACGTAGGTTAGTTTAGATTTACATTAATAGGTAGGTATTGATGTATTTCGTTATTTTTATAATTTTTAAGCGTTGTTAATGATTAATTTTTTTTCTAGTCATCGTGTTTTGGTATTTCAATGGTTAATTACAATTTAAAACTGTTTTTACTTTACTTGAACACAGAATTTTATACCCTCATAAACCAAACTAACTATTAAAATGTTATCCATTGACATAATGACGTAATTTCTTCAAATAAATTTAATAATACATAACCTATTTTCTCTACCATAATTACATTGTCATTGTCACCATGGTTTTATTATGACGCTACCCTACCTTGCCCCGTGTACCAGTGCCATATACACTACACTATCGACAGCACTGCTGGTATTGTTATTTACCTCGGCCTTAGATCATATATTGTTCCAAATTATCTAATAAGTCACCGTCGCCGTGCCCCATCTTATCAAATGCTCCTGATTTATACCTGATAAGTATTTTGGTAATAAACCTATTAATTACAATATAATAATACACGAAGACTGAAATACTACATACCTACACTCTTAACTGTAAGATTTTACGCCGATCACGAAAATTACAATTGTCAACCATCGACGGCCGTCCGAGTCCGGTTGAGTACTGTAAAACACCATTTCTATCCTCTAGGTCTTTCCAAACACCTTAAACCTGTAATCGGCTGTATCATAATAACATCCGAATCCTACTGTTAATTCAATCAACAACACCAGCTACGTAATGATGTAAGAGACCTCTCATATTAATTATTATATTCCCACCTACTATATATATATATATATTAAGGTATACATATCAGTGGCTACCATATGGTATGATAATTCATAGCTTATACTGTATATACTATGTATTACTCATTTTGAACTCACTATTTTCTCCTATGAGTATTATTATTATAAAAAAATGGAAAATATTATTGTACATATGTATAGGTACTACTCTAAATTATTTTAAAAGATGACGAAGTCAGTAACCATATGGTGGATCACTAGAGCCGTAAACCATTTTAAGATATATTTGATAAATTATCAAAATTATTCTTACAAATCGTATTAATACTTTACAGCCTGTAGTTATAAAGCAAGTCCTTAGATATATATTATTTCAACATTTTTCCGCTGATTTCTTCTAAATTCCATAAAAAATTATTATTATTACTTAAAATTATTTCACTACTACATAATAATATCACTTTTATTGTTAATTTATTATGTTTATAACCTTATATTATTATTATTATTACTATTATTCAACAAATGTTATTATTATTTCAAATTAAAAAATGTTGCCTATTGGAAAATGCCAAATTATTAAATACATATTATATCATGTCAATTCTTCAAACAGTTTAAACTTATTAATTTTATCATTATTTAAAGTATAATATATAAAATAGTTATTAAAATTATCTAACACATCAGCTTTACCCTTTATTTAATTTTTATTATAACTAAAAAACCTACAGTTTCAATCGATTTGTCCTCTCGGGAAAGCACTATCATCGATGCGTAGGTCAACAGTTATGTGTTTGGGGGTGATCGTGACTGGTGAGTATTGATGTATAGGCCGTAAAGAGCCAAAAAGGTCACAAGGTTTCTGTGTATATTTCTGGTATTCTGTTGATGACCTAACATGACCTATAACATTTAATGAGTTGTATTGTGTGAATGGAAAGACTGAACAATTAATATCGAAACTAAGGCAATTTATTTATCTGTAATAATTAACAAGAGATTGAATTTGTCCTATATGATATATTATTACATACTTTGAATTAAATATTTTATTTTATTAGTAGGCACCAACCTGTATGTATAATACCAGTGAATTGGTTTTAAATCTTGACACTGTTTGTCGTAATATTTAATTATTACCTAACTTTATCAACAATAATTTGAAGATGATAATATTATATTTGATGTAAAAATATATAAAAATATTATTATAATGGATCTTTACTATATTATTTAATTTAAATGCATATAGTGTTCGTAAACATTATAATATAATATTATTTAGACGAGTATTACAATATTATATATTTTATACGATCATGGTGTATCTAATTTACATAATTTTATTGTATAATAATATATACACAACGCCATCTACCAGTGGCGGAAAGTGAACAAATAAACTAAAAAACGACAGTAGTACATATTATTATCATTATTGCATCGTACATAAAAATAATATATTAATTTTTTTATACATCAGTCCATATTATGCTGTTTTGATTAATATACTCTTATTTGGTTTGACTGAAATATTAATACAATATTGTCCAGTTCAACGGTTACAATGTATTTAAATAAATATATTATATACCTAAATTATTATGAATAATTATTATTTTTTCAAATTGGTTTCAATAATATTCGTAACAATAGGATCAATACGACTAAAGGATAAATTATTATTATTCACGATATATTTAGGACAATAATAATATCCTCGTGGTCGAATTCCTTGAATTTCGGGTGGCGATTTGTTTGTCAAGTATTATAGCCAATGCCCATAGGTACTGTACGGGCTATACGTAAATCTCATTTAAAACGGGACAATCCTTTGACAGGTGTCCGACTTTGTGAAAATCGAATGGACTCGTTAAAGGTTTATAAGGAAAACATAAAAGACAGAACTGACGCCAACTTCGACGGAAAGATTTATCTATTTTCTTTTATACTATTTAAAAAAATAATTTTATTGTACCAATAATAATTTATTTTGTTTAAAATATAATCATTTATTGGTTACTAAAACATAATAACGTTGTATTATATTATATTTACATAATTATATGATATGATAATATATTATATACCTGTTAATTATATTTTTTGTCACCACCGTTTAGGAAAGTAAAACTGCTTAGATTTTCTTCAACAATACCTATCTTCAGGGGTTAAAGGGGGGGACGAAGGAGGACTCAGCCCCCTACCATTTATATCGGTTAAAAAGCGTCCCCTTTAACAAATAAGGATTTTATACATTAAACATTGTACATAAAATTATATATGGAACGCTTAAAACTATATGGAGACATTAGTCCCCCCAGGATTTTTTTCCCACTTTAACCCCTGGGTACCGTAAACCGGGGTAACTTAGACCCCGGCAGGTAACTTTGGCCCACGTTGGAATTTTAAATATTTCTGTAAGCTGTGATAAGACATGTGACTATTATCAAAATGTTGTGGTGGTTTCCTATAGTTTGTTTGATTCGAACAGATTTAATCATCGTAGAACTCTGTATCTCTGAAATGGTCTCACATATATAGTAGGTACTAATAAAGTATTTATCAAAAATGAAAAAAAAAAAAACCAATTTTTCATTTGTTAGAACACGTTTTGAAGGTCAGGGTAACTTTGCCCCTGTGTCATTTGGTGAGCCAAAGTTACTTTGAGTTACATGGTTTTATTAGGCAAACGAAGTTTTTTCGTTAGCCAGAGCTAGAAAATTTTATTCGATAACTCATCTTTGTTTTTGTTAAATGCATATATATATTTTTTTTAGAAAAAACTCAAATTTTTTTTTAGTGACTTTATGTATGTCCAAAGTATATAAAATTTATTTTTTTCAAAATATGGCTGTTTTATTTGCTATTATTGATTATTTTAATATTAAAATTGACTTAATTACTTCTCAGGTAGTAGTTAATTAACCTAGCATAGGCTAACTTTAGCCCAATGCAGATAGAAGGACAAAACTATAGGTATTTTAAGAGGTGGATTAAAGTTACCCCGTTGATATATTACGGTCGATAAATAAAGGGCAGTGGATTTAAAGAATCAGAATTATATTGCAAACATAAAAATAATTCATCTTCCTTTTTAACTCTTAATATATCTCACAGACCACAGTAATATTTATTTATTTATGTATAATATGTTATTTACTAACATTCTTAGTTCTTACTAGTTACTATAGAGTAGTATAGACTATAGAGTACCTGTTTTTAAACGAATACATAATTATTTATATGTTATTTTTATGTATTGATATATTAACTTACACAGTAAACAGGCCCACCAACACTTTAAATATAATAATATTTTTGTTGAACTCATAATAAATGTATTATGTAAATTATTGAGTAGTTCATTTGACTCATAAATTTAAATTTGAATTACATTGTGTAAAATCTATCTGACTAGAAGGGAAACTTTACCTAAACTAATCTAAGAGTCAGGAATTCAAATCAATGTTAAGACTTCAAGTACTTACCGAGTACCTATGGCTATAGTCTAACCTAACCTAATGAGTAATGGCTAATATTACTAAATATAATAATTTACTAGCTGAATTACCCAAGGATATATAAAACCAAAATCAGCAATTCATCTGCGGCTGATAGTTACAAGTAACTTTTTTTTCTTAAATGAAATAATTTCAAGCAGAACTAAAAGACTAATATAAACTAATATTGTGGTGATAATAATCAGAGTTTAGTATTAAATAGCTGAAAAGCAATCCGATAATAACTGATTCTATTATATAAATCTTTATTGAATAGTAAAAATCAGTTGAGTATTTTTTGGTTCTATAAACATCAACCATCATATCAACTCTTTGCCTCTCGTTTTTTTGAGCTGTTATACAATTTTACATCTGTATCAAATAGCTTTATTAGCCTATAAATTACAAAATATAATACATCAGAAAGTTACATAAAATCATAACAACTAATTTATTATCTATAAGATTATAAGTTATAACTAGGGCTGTGAATTTGTAGGAAAGTGCATTTTTTTTGGTGATTGTGAAACGTAGCTTTATAAGTACATAATTTGAATTATGTAACTACGAATCCATTTATAAAACTTTTATTTTTAATTTTTTAGGTCATATTTTGAATTATTTTCCTTTTTTAGTTCATTTTCCGGTATTTTTAACCAAATTCCGTAAATTGACATGTTTGAAAAATATGTTTTGGTTTTTTTTTTTTTTTTGTCTAATACAATAATAAAAACCAAAGATGTATAAGATACCCGCAATTAAATATATTTTAGTTGTTTTATTATTTTAATAAAATAAAATATAGGGGGACGGAGTGGCCAAGCGGTCTAAGGCGTCGGTTGCGACGCTGTCGGCGCCGGTTCGATCCCGTGGTCACGGGCGGCATTTTTCTTCGGGCAAGTCACGGTGTCTGGAGAACAAGCTCCGCCATCCCCCACCCGGGCATGACAGATACCTACGAGTGCCCAAATCTAAAATTCTGCCAAAACACATAGACGTGTTAACAACCTACAGTTCCCCCCTACAGTACCACAAACTAATGACCTATGTTGTCGAAGCCTCAACTCTAATAAAAAAATAAAATAAAATAAAATATAACTACATAAAAAACAATTTTAAAAAATGTTTTAAGTGAATTGCATTATATAAAATTCAAAATATATCAAATAACTATTTTTTTTT
>WHPZ01536332.1:0-18971 GCA_016617965.1 Macrosiphum rosae | reverse complement strand
ACCTACTGTACAGCAGAGCGACGTCCACTTACCCACCTTTTTTTCTTTCTTTTGATGGTACTCATGTTTGCCAAGTTATCTGACAACTATACAGTGCCTTAGTTATTAACATAATAACAGTTTTATATTTTTTTTTATTTTAGTTTTTTACATCCAAACACATATGACACAATAGGTTATAATAGGTTCATTTATTAATTTCAAAATAAAGTATATATTGGTAGATTAATGAAATTAAATAAATACCAACAAGCTAATAATTCTTTTTTAGGTACCAAAATATGCTAACTATTGTGTAAGATAATTCATTAAATTGTACTTTTAATTAAATCTTAATAGTTAATTTATATATTTAATAAAGGTCACAACACACGAAAGAAAAAGATAAATAAAATATTCATAAGCTATAGATAGAAATTTGTGAAAAAAAATGTAGATAGGTAATTATAAAACTATTAACTATTGAAAGGTAATAGTAATATTATAGACTGATAAGACTGTCTTCACTCAGAATCATTTTTCTTATATAATGATTGAACAAAATTGATTTATACTTGATATTTTTGTTTCGTTTCTTGGATTCCCAATATCTAATGGCAACCCTGGCAATAGTTATAGGTAGATGATATAAAAACAAGGTATGACTGTCAGATCCTTCGGTAAGTATGTGATGTAGAGTAGTGTATAGTATTATGGTAATAATAATTTATTGACAATATGATAATACGGGTAAGCAAGTGACATTGTGTGGACTTTTGCGATCATATCATGTTGTTTATATCATGGTGATGACCTGTACAATATTTACCAAAAAACAACATTGAAAAACAAGTGCCTCCAACTTAACTTTCCACCTCGTTCGTTAATACACGAACCAAAATAGAACCAATTAACTCCTCTGAAACTCAAATGGACGACAAGAATATGAAGAACGGGTCATCGATAACTCAGAGTTAGCTCAAAAAAGTAATTTTACGATCTAGAGGTAAGTGGTAACTTCAAGTTAATGAAAATCTGTACTCCCAGATTTTAACCCTCGATAATTCTGGGTAATAAAGACATAATTCCAAGTTACGACCATGATATCAGTGTTGGTGTGGGATACAAATGCTGACTAGAGTAAATTTAAACATGCAAAACGTACTATTTGTTCTGAGGGGAGTACTATTAACATGCTTTAGATGTTGACGGAGTTAAGACGTCCCATTGGCTGACACTTGCACCTGAGAAAATAATATATAATTATAAAGATTCTATGTACCTAATATATTTATTTGTATTATTGTAAAAATATAAAACAAAAAAAAAAAATGATTACTATTAGCATACATATATTGTTTTGTGGTGAATTTTATTTTAGGCGAGTTTACTTTAACATACCAAAGTGAGTACTGCTACCTCCTGCCTCATTAGAAGTTTCATAATTACTGGGGACATCTATAAGTTATAACTATGTTTCCTTTCTGGCTGTTTCCTAGCTGGTTTTGGAAAAACGAAAGCATATTCATGACAACATAAATAGTTAACTTATTATTTCAATTAAAATTGTAATTAAGAATAAAATTATCATAATAATAGATGTTGTTAATATTGAAATTATGTTTAGTATAAATATTTTATTTAAAAATTAAATATTTTTGATTGGAAATCAAATAAACTATTTATGATTTAATAATATATTAAATTTAAAATTATTACGTTATAAAATATTAAATTAAGTCTTTATAGCTATTAAAAATAGTCTTGGACCTGAATTTAAAATTCTGAACATGCTTTTGTGTTGGGCTAATGAGTCTATAATAATGTATATTATTACAGTTAATATTTGAATTTTTTGACATTTTTTATTTGAATTTTGAAAAGTATTTGACTCTCAAATACAAATATGTTGAAGACAGTATTTAAAACAGTATCTAAATAATTTACATTTACAATACATTTACTTATGTATAAGTCATAAACATCACAATACTGATAAACTATCTGTACTTAGTATTATATGATTATTGTCTAGTTCGTATTATTGTAAAAATACTCAAGCTATATCATATTTGCTATTATTATATATTACCTATTGGTTATCAGTATATATATTATAGTTTGTTATTAATAAGCACATTTCATATATCACACCTTTATCCATGTAAATGTTTTTCTCATTACTTCTCCCGTCTTGCTCCTGTTGCCATTCACGACTAACTGCATCATGCGTGGGCTTCCAACATGAGTAGCTGAGAGAATGGTCAAACGACTAATGTTGGCAGCGTCTCCTTTTAAAAGACTAATTAAATGTAACATGGTTTTACCAGTCACATAGTATGGGATGTTTTCATTGTATTCACAGTACTCATTATTGTCCAGTAATTCATTGTCTGAATAGTGAATCGGTCTGATCAGTATAGGTACCTAAGACAAAAAGTTGGAGAAAATATACAACATTTTTAAAAGCTGCACAGCAACTATTTTGTAATATAAAATAATTTGAGCTAACCGTTTAGTAAATTATCAGTAATGATGCCTTCATTATCATCGTCGACTTCAGATTGGAGGCCATCTACTGACAATTGTATCATGCTTTTCAGCTTCTCTTCCCTAAGATTTAGGGCTTGGAAAAGGTCTTTTCCTCCACCTGTTTTCAGATGTTCAAAACTTAAATACAAGGAAAGAAAATATGAATAATAGGAATAAGACATTGGAATCGTCACAAATGAAATCACGATCTCACTTATTATATAAGTTATGTGTAAGACGTATATACCTATTATGTTTTGGTACTTTTCAAACAAATCTACAAGTAATCCACAATTATCACCTACTACCGAGCGAAAAACAGCAGGTATTAGATAATAGATACGTGAAAATTCAGAATTATTATCAACGTTATCTCCAAAAACGTGTAGGAAATATTGTTGGAACGATGTTAACTCGGGTTAACTAACTCCTTCCCAAAAACCTATGGTGAAACTGAAACAATGTTAATTCAAAGTTGCACGGTAACTCAGGATTAACTAATCTACACTCTAACTCTTACATGGTGAAACCGGAGAAGTCAGGAGAAGTCATCGGTACGTAGTAAAATATATACGGTTCCTAATGCAGACTCCTTCACTATTTCGTGTTCTTTCTCTCTCGGTTATATGGTTATATGGTCGCCTAACATTTATGGCAAGGTTGAGTGGAATACGCTGTCCATTTCAGTTTATAGGTCCATGGTTATATCCGGAAATTCGTTACTTGTAATCGGCGCAAGGTCTATGAATCGGTGACTATTTCCCCTTTAAACTAGGATAGGTATACTACGATTTCTAACTATCAATTTCATGGTGGATAAAATTATACAATTTCAGTTACGCATTATCATAATGATGATGCGGTTTTTTTTTAAATGCAATCACAAATGATCCCAATATCCAAACAAACGATAGATATTATTATAACGAATAAACCAACGAATATTCGTTACTCATTAGTATTAACTACCTATTTACCTATACAGTTTGCAATCATTTATTTTTTGTTGGGTACATACCACAGGTAATTATATATTATATTTTTCTCAACCCGTTTTATTGTTTCTCACATTTAAATTAATTTTCCATTTTTTCATTGGATATTTTCTTACATTAATTGATTATTTATTTTTTTTATTAACTATTAGTAATGGAGAAATTCAGCACATCCCGTTATAAATGTTATTAACATTACACAATTAACATGCAATTGTAAAAGCTCAAAAAATAAAAAAACGCTTCTGACGATTCTTTGCTTTGAACTAAATATATTAAGATGTCGTCAAACAGTACTATTGGAAATCCTGAAAATACTGGTTTGTAAAATCTGTTTACGTGTATATCAGTATACCTATTTTTATTTAATTTTTTTGTCCTATGATAGTTATACTTACTCAAAGTGATTCAGATCGAAGTAATGATCGCAGACGAGATGCTAATAGTAACCGTGAACGTAATTATGATGGATTAAAGCAACAATGTGATAAAGCAATGGATGAATTGATGATGTTGAGAAAGTATATAATTATTTTAATGTTAAATCTGAAAAATAATTTGAGTAGGTATCATAATTTTTGTTTCATTAAAAAAGACAACATGAAGAAATAATGCGAAGATTCGATCAGACAAGAATAGAATTGGAATACTATCGTGATCGAAATCAGATTGAACAGGCTGACCATGAATCATCTTCATTATGTACTAAACTAGATGTCGAAATACAAATTTTGAATAAATCCGAACAGGTACATATTTCTTATTGCTTTTTAAACATTGGAAGGAACAATAAAATTGATTTTACTGAGGATTGATATCTTATCTAATTTCAAAATTTATTTGTAATTTATATAGGTATTAATAAAGTAATTAAATAATAGTGGTCCTATTAATAGTCTTAATGACATTTTAGTATATTTTTGCTTACAGTACAAACTGTTCATTCAGTGTATTGTTGTGCATTTTAGGTCAGTCTAATTATTAACACATATGTACTATATATATAATATTCTTATAGTAAATACTAAATAGTAAATACATATTTATTTTTTGATATATTAATTATTTAGCCTATATTATTTATTTTATAAGCATTTGTTGACTTGAATGATTTCACTTTCTAAGATAACATTATTTATCTTATTATGTATTGATAGTTTATTTATTATGGAAGGTGAAAATGTTTGAAGGAAATATTGAATAAGATCAAAATACATAAATTAAGTTTAATTGTAATGCTCATTTTTCTAAAATTGTGGTAGATCCCTAATATCATTTTCAAAAATCTCTTTGATTATTTTTAATAGTATTTATTATACTGAATATGATGGAACAACCAGATTTGGGCAGTCACACTTTATACTTATTTTTTAAGATTCACTCGTATGACCTAATATTTTATAAATTAAATACTATTAATAATTATTAATGTATTTCCAATTACTCTTAGATAAAAGTTCAGTAGAATCCGCTTGTAACGATTTTTAAAGGACCTAGAGAATCAGTTTGTTATATCCCTATGACAAAAACATATCTCACGTTAGGTTTAAAACCAACAAGTACATGGCTTGAAATCGTTGTATGCAGAATATTGTTATGTATGGCATTGTAATAAGCGGTTTCTAATATATATATTGTTGTTAACCCCATGGGCTATTTTCACCTTAAAATTACTACAAAAATAAAATAGTCTTTACTTTAGAGGCACAATTAAATAAATTAGATAATAACAACCAAGGTTTGTAGATGATAATATCATATTATGATAACAATATAGTACAAATTAAAAATAAAATAACAAATACTTATTTCTATGAACTACCATGTATGTATACATTTAAAATGAGATGAAGTTTAGTGAGATGAACAAATCAAATTTAATTTAATTTATGGTTTTCATCATTCTATTGCAGGGGATATTACTTAAAAATTTGATACAAAATTTGTATTTTTGGTATTTATTTTTTTCAATAAAATATTTTAGCATAGATAGAGTAATAAATTATAACATTAAATATTTTAAAATGGAATTTTGACGACATTAAATTATTTTTTCAGGGTATTCCGGAAGTTAATACAGCAAGTGGTGATTCGCTTAATGATCACTTCTTCCCATATGATTCAAGGCCAGAAGATTATGAAGCTTTGAGAAAGGTATATGAAAACTTGCTCACTACTCATTCAGCAGCTGCTGAAAAAATGGACATAATGAAAGATGAAATTAATCAACTAAAAAAACAATGTAATGAATTATTTAAAGGACGTGATATAGCTTTTCGAGAAAAATATGGCTTAAAACAACAGTATATAGCTGCCATACGCCAATTGAATTTAACAGTTCAAGAACGTAATAATCTTCAAGATATTGTACAAATAGTTCAACAAAAACTCGAAGAAGCAGTCAAAGAGATGAAAGCTGCTGTTGCTTATAGTGTAAAAAGTAGTACGGAACTTAAAGAATTGAATGAAGCTCATGATGCTGCTGTTAAAGAATATAGACTCATTATGAGTGAGCGTGATATTGTTAATAATGAACTCGAAAAGCACTCTGAAGATTTATCTCAAGCTTACAACAAAAATAAATTATTGGAAAATGAAATAAAATCTTGTAGAGATGAAAAAAAAACTCTTCTATTGCACATTGAATCATTAAAACGTGAAATATCATCAGCATTACATGATCGTGATAAAGCGCTTAAAGAATGTAATGATTATCAGGAAAGATTTGGAGAGATAACAACTAAAAATGAATCTCAAAGAGAATTTAAGAGTCTTTTAAATTATGGCTTCAGTATAGAAAGAGAAAGAAAAAATATAAATGATTCACGAGAACAAGATGCTTCTTTAGATTTATTTAACACTTGTCAAAAAGAATGTATGGATAATCTAGATCTAGCTAATCAGGAAATTGAACGTTTAAAAAATTTAGCAAATAAATATCATAATGAATTAGACGAGTCTCTAGAGGAAGCAGAAATTTCTAAAAGACGTCGTGATTGGGCTTTTAGTGAACGTGATAAAATTGTGTTAGAGCGTGAAAGTATACGAACCCTCTGTGACAGTTTAAGAAAACAGCGCGATGATGCTGTGAGCAAGTTAGCGCTTGCTATTAGAGACTGTGATGACATAATGAAACAGAAAATTGATACAGTTAAAGAACTCAATTATTTTAAGTATGATAGTAATAGTTTAAAATGCAATTGTTTTGCTATGCTAATTTGTTTTCTTACTTTGTAGAGCAAAAATGGAAGTTGAATTAGAAAAAGAAGTTAGTTTACTTCAATTACAGGCTACTGGTCGTTATAATCAAGACTCTGTAATATATACCAACCTTCAAGACTGGGATACGGAAATATTAAATATTGAATTAGTAAGTTTTATTTAAAATATTATTAGTTTACATATGATTTAATGTAAGTGTATATTTTCAGGATGGTTTAGGGGCAAATGAAGATTTAAGAATTGATTTACTTGGTGGAAGAGATGATCCTTTGTATCCAAATGCAATTTATATAAAATCCGTCAATAAAGGAAGTGTTGTAGCAAGGAAATTGAGGTTGAACAAACTTATATTTTATAATCTTTTTATATATTTTATACTATAACCATATAGTATGTACATTTTATATACTTATCTATACTACTATATAAAATTGTGAGGGGTTTTCTACGACCCCGCTAACCAAGAACACTACTAAACCGATTTGGCTGAAATTTTTTACTGTTATACATGACAGTCTGCTGAAGGTTTAAGTGCCACTTTTGTTAATAAAAAATAAGTATAAAGTTCGAGAAAAATTAAAAAACAAAGGTAATCTAATCCTCATATATTTAAAAGAACAGGCCTTTTTTATTTTCCAATTTTGTGACTACACTATTTAATTTTTTTTCACAGTTGTTGAAAATACCTAAAATAACCTAACCTAACCTAACCTAACCTTCCTGAGTGTCAGGACGACACCCGATTTTTCATTTTTTTTGTCAGATAGGAGGGAGAAGGGAATCTATATATTATATACCTAAAATTTAAATACCACTGACTCACTGATCACTGTATCTCAAAAACTACTCAACGTACAAACTTGAAATTTTGAATAGTGCTTCTTCTAATACTTTCACCGTGCAATAAGAAAGGATTTACCAAAATTCACATTTTACAGATGTGTTCAAACAGGGACATTGAGTTCACATTGGACATTTTATTTTTATTTATTAATAGTTCCCATTGTAAGCAATTAACAGTAGAAATCAGTGTTTATATATTACCGGTGGCTGTTGGTTATTTGGGCAGATCATGTACAAGCTTGCATCAAATCGAATTTTTGAACATTGCTTACCAAGGTATTTAGTGAAAGAGTTGCCCTTTGTATAACCTACCAGGGTGTCTGAGTTGCACTTACTGCAGCAAGCTACACCCAAAAGTAATTGAACAATCATAATTTTTTTAAGGTTTTCAATTTTTTACGAGTAATGAAGTGCACAGGTTCTGCTATAAAAATATATTTACCATTAATACTACTAGAAACATTTCAATACGTTTTCATTAACTGTTTTTTATATTTATTTGCGATCACACTAAATGATAAAATTTGAATATAAAAGAGAGTTTAAAAAATGCTAGACCATTATAACTCAAGAACAGCTAGACCTTTTTCAAAAATACTTTCATCATTAGAGTGTTACATGGTCCTTGAGTGTTGTATGATTATTTAAAAAGAGGAAATTAAAACCCGGAGAGGTGCTCAAACAAGGATTTTGAGATTCACAATGGGAATTTTTGTTTATTATTGGTTGTCATTGGTGACTTCCTCTGAATAGTTAAATTTACTATTTATTAAATATAAATAATAACTTAAAATATTTAATTTTTTTTTAGACTGTTTGGTAATTTTAATATCTATGTATGTTTTTCCTTCTAGAGTTAATGATTGTATATTAAGAGTAAATAGCCTTGATTGTACATCAATTAGTAAGCAATTAGTTTTGGAGACTATGAGATCATTAAGCAGTACTACTTTGGTTGTAAGACGAAGAAAGCCAGCTTCTCCATCTAGAAGTTTTTTCACAACTCAATTTCAAGTAAATAATTGTGATCATGGAATCTCATTGGAAACTGGTGTATACATTAATAAAATAACACCTGGATCTCTGGCTGCCAAAGATGGAAATTTAGATGTTGGTGATAGAGTATTAAGTGTAAGTAAATGTTTAAATGAAAATAAATTATTTGTCTGGATATTCTTACTTCTGTTTTTTTTTTTAGATTAACAATACAACAGTAGATAATAAAAAACATTCAGGAGAAGCAATGCTATTGCTGTATGAACCTGGTGATGTATTAACTATTACTACTATGAAATCAACATATTGTGCTGGAAATTGTGGTTCTGGTCTAAATCGTGGTGTTTATAAAAAATATACTAATAGTGCAACACAAACAGATACATCTAAGTATTCAATATATCAAAAATCTTATCAAAAACCTCAATATGTCCAGTCCAGAAGAGTGATGGTCAATGTACCAAAAAAACCTCATAGAAATCCTTCACCTGTCAATAATTCTATCTCTGAACAAGATCAAAAAGATGCTATTGCAGAATTAGATTCTGCAATTGATGCTTTTAGACCACATCCTGCACACCCCACTACTACTAAATATCTTAGGTAATTATTTATTTTTTCTTGGTTTATTAAAGTTTCTTTACTTTTAACATAACTACTGATATAATTTCTTCATCATCAATTTTTCTTAATAAGCACAGATTTTTCCAAATTTGTTAGCATTCGATTCCTTAGGTACATCTTATAATATATACCAGAATCAAATAAATACTAAAATATCATACAAATTATTTTAGATAAAGCCAAAACCCATAATTACTACATAATTATACAAAACTCTTAGGAAGATGTGAATTAGTTCATTGCGTATTTATACTTTATTTTTTAAAATTAGGTGACTTTATTTTATAATAATATACTTTAATAAGCAGACCTTTTATGATTTTTATTTTTTATAGTCATCATAGAAAATCTAAGGAATTAGACAAAATTGGTGGTACTTTGCCAAAAGCTAGAAGTGGCCCTCTGATTGAACATGGAATTGGTACAATACTTCATCCTCATAAAAATAAGGAACGTTTGCCATTGTCCGTACTTTTAAACAATCCTCCATCTTGCTCATCACAAAATAATTCAAAAACTGTTACTTCATCTATAGATTTCTCTGTCAGGTAAATATTCTATTTTATTCTATATATTAAAATATAATATATTTTAAACTTTTTGCTTATTTTATTTAAATAGGTCTGGTAAAGTTGGTAAAGATTTATTTGACTATTATGTTAAAATGAAAACTGGTAAATATAAAAACAGCAGTACTGAAAGTATTGCAGGGGATAGCCTTCCATCAAGACCTACATCACAAAATATGTATGTACCATCATCAACCAATGCTCACCATTTTTCCTTTCCACAAAACAGTAGATATTCTCTACCATCTCCATCTCATAGCGGGAAATCAATGTTATATGGTTTTGAACCTCCTTACAGTCATGTTTCTGAAGTAAATTAAAATATAAATGAAATAAATATGATATACATTTACTTTTATTAATATGGATAATGTATCATTATACAGTTTAATCACAGTCACTCTTTGTCGGTTGATTTGGACTACAATAGAAATACAAATGGATCACCTCATCGCATTATGACTAATATCGGCTATCGCGGTGAAGATAAGCCAGAATCTTATCATAGTTATGAAGTTGGCACATTTCCTAGAAAGAGAGAAATTCCTAGATTTAGGTATGTTTGTAATTTTTTTTTTAAGTGTACATTTTTATTTTGAAGAAAATACTTAGAAAACATTATACCCACATATGTTGTTTCTGTCTTACAAACTTACAACATAGCAAATTTGTCTTCAGTAGAATTAATTTTGTGTTTGTATGTTGATTCAGTCTAATACATTTATATTAATACAAATTTAATATTTACATTATTGCAGAGGTCTCTGGGTCATAACTTGCTAAAAAATGTAAATATTATAAAAAATGTACAATGTTCTTACTTTGTTAGTACTTCTTACTTTCAAGTTTGATAATAAATCAATTCACTATAATATTAAAAGTATCAACATAAAATTGGTTCTGGTAATGTTGAATGTTCAACGTAGATAACACATGTGTTATCTGACATTTTTATTAATTAATATGATATAAGCATTAAAATAATATATTATACTCAAGAAAAAAAGGTGAGTAAGTGGATGTCGCTCTGCTGTACAGTAGGTTACAAGTGGGTCACTGTATAACGGACGGTATTAAATTTGAATTCAATAATATAATATCATTGTATACAAAAATGATTCTAAGCGAAGACGGTTTGTCAGTGTAGATATTTTATATTATATTTATATTGTTATTACTTATTATTATTCGGTAGCTGGTAAGTTGAATAAATATTAAAAAATGACAACAAAATAATTAAACTCGTTATTCTTGGTTATTTAATATGTAATTTTATCCAAATTTCAACATAAAATAACAATATAAAAAACTTTATTTTGGTATTTTTGATATTTTTTGGTTACAGAACTAACTTCTTACGCGAAACCTTGTTTGATATTTTTAATCCTTAGATATAAAAGTTGAAAATTTCATACATTTTTAACTACTAAATAATTTGTTAATTTTGTTCTAAATTAAAACTCCAATTGCAACAATTTTTCAGTAGCCTTGTATTCAATTTTCACACTTTTTGACCCAAAAAATAAAATTTATATAATATTTATAGAAAAAAAAAACTAAACAAATTGAAAATGTTATAAACCGCTCGAAATAGTCAAGATACTTTGAAAAATTTATCAAGTATAGTAATTGATAAAATAAACATATGATATAAATAAATTATATTATAAATATATGTATATTAATATATTATAATTTATATTATAAATATTTATAATTATTGCAAATGCCTACGGTTATATTGTGACTATTTATTTTATATATTTTTCAACTGTCATTGTAACAATATATTAGGATCCTTGTATTAAATTTTCAAGTTTTAATAAAAAACAAATACAATTTTATTGACATTCATAGAAAAAAAACTAATAAAAATGGAAACTGAAAACGTCCGTAAACAGTTCAAAACAAATGAAAATATTTTGAAAATCTTATCGTGTATAATATACACTGTATATACATTTGTTCCAGAATTACAATTAAATTCCATAATTTATATGTTGTTTTTCCCGGCGCTTTTGAAAACTATAGTTAATTTCAACCTCCCGAATACATCAAATAGATTCACTTTCCTATCGAAAAAGGTACCTTTGAAGAAAATCGAAGCAGTTTTTGCCCCAAATGGTGATGACAGACATATAATTTAAAAATTAAAAAAAAAAAAAAAAATCAATGTAAATTCAATATATTCATTAATCCCGCTCAGGATCTAAAACTATTAAAATATAATGAACTATGCTGGTTGATCCAATCTACGTAAGGCACTCATTATTTTAAGTCGATATTAAAACAACATTTTCTTAAAATATTTAATTTAGATAATATTTAGTAATTTTAAATTTTATTTTTTAGTAACAACATGCATTTTTAATTCCTTATTCCAAAGCCTAAAACCTTTAGAAGTACATTGATATACAGTGTGTAACAGGAAGACCTGACAGATGAAATAACTTTGATCGAATCAATATTTTAAAATTTTAGGTTCTTAAAGAGAGTAAAGGAATGTGTTAATTTTACAATGGTGTGTGTTTTTATTCTGTCCGTCTTCAATATATTAGGTGGTGAAAATTGTCCGATTTTAGTTGGTACTTTTAGGAGGTCAACAATAAATATTCCAAGTAGTTTTAAAAAGCGTCGAGAAAAAAAAATGTGTAAAAGTGGTAATTTAAAAAGAAAATTTTATTTTCTTTGGTGTAACTTAAAAATGAATAACCATTGACATTTTCACCAAATAATTATATTAACATTTTCGATAAATGGTAACATTTTCGAAATATTTTGACTCGTTTTAAGTTATAGCCTTGAGACATTTTATGAGATTTGTAAAATTATTAAATTATTCTCAATAAAAACTTTTTCACTTAACAAATTTCATCAAATTTTCGAAATGTACAAACTATTTTTCAGTTCAAAAATTTTTCCTTTCATAACTAATATTAGAAATTTTAAAAGAAGATTCACCACAAATTTCCCTACATTAAACAAAAAAAAAGTTTACCGGTAAGTAAGATTAATTTCTTATGAGCGTTTGAATTTAAAATTTTTACGGTTAGTAAAATTGGAGTTTCATCGATAAATAAACCAATTTTCATCTATAAATGTTTGATATTTTGTTGTAATTCAAATAAGAATAATCCTAGACACTCAAATTATCACCGAATGTAATACAAGATTCTTTATAAGATTATCTACCTTTATCAAAAAAAAAAGTGGAAAATAAAGTCAAATACAATTTTTATGAGCGTTTGAATTTCAAATTTTTACAACATTGGATATTCACTCGATTTTTCATGCAGCGATTTTCTTATTTTGTTGTAATTCAAAAACGAATAACTGTAGATACATGAAAATTTCAATGAATGTTTATTTCATCAATTCTTATACTTGATAAGATTTTCAAAATATTTTGAATTGTTTTGAGCTGTTTACGGATAATTTCATTTTTCAATTTTTTTTTTTCTATGAATATCAATAAAGTTTTATCTGTTGGGCCAAACAGTGTAAAAATGTAATACAAGGCTCCTGATATATTGTTACAATATCATTTGAAAAATATTAAAAATACATAGGCACAATTTTTTTTCATAAGCATTTAAAGATCGAATGTTGACAAAATTGATCAAATTTTCAACTTTTATACCTAAGGAATGAATATTTAAAACATTATTCCATGTAAGTAGTTTATTCTATTAAAAAAAAATCTAAAAAATACACTAAAATACATTTTAAGTTCAAATTTAGACGAAATTACATATTAAAAAACCTAGAATAACTATTTTAGTTATTTTGTTTTGATTGTATAATATTATTTGTGGGTACTTGAAACTTCTAAAGCATACTACTACGTATCTATGATAGTATCACAGTTTGTTATTGATGTATAACGAGTTATAAGTACCTAATGGATATTGTGATATGATTAATTTGGATTTTATTATAGGAACCTATTATAGGTCAATTTTTTTTTTTATACCATAAACAAGTATATAATATGTCTTATACCAAGACTGACATACCTTCTCTATTTTATATAATTGAATTCAAATTTAATACCATCCATTATACAGTGACACACTTGTAACCTACTGTACAGAAATTTTCCTGGTTTTTTTTTCTATAAATATCAATAAAATTTTATTTGTTGGGTATAGAGCTTGAAAATGTAATACAAGGCTTCTCATATATTGTTACAATATCAGCTTAAAAATATTATAAATACATATTCACAATTTTTTTTATAAGCATTTAATGATCGATTTTTGAAAAAAATGTATCAAACTTAAAGTACAATTATAATTATTTTTAGTTAAAAATGTATAAAATGTTCTACTTTTATATCTTAGGCTAGAAAATTTAAAACCAGATTCCATGTAGATAGGTAGCTTATACATAAATTATTTTATTCACAATAGTATCATCAATTATACTTAGTAATATCATAAGCTGTCTGACCGTCTTTGTTCAGAATCGTTTTTTTCATATACAATGATATTCGATCATTTAATTAAAATTTAACACCGTCCATTACAGAGACCCGTTTGTAACTTACTGTACCGCAGAGCGACACCCACTTGCCCACCTTTTCTTAATACTGAAAATACATAATTTAAAATTTTATTTTAATTTTTTTTCAATTATTCTAAATAGCCAATTTGTATATCTGATTATAAGAAGAATTTTAGTGGTAAAAACATTTATTTAAGTCAATTAGTTTATTTTCTAGAATTCTTTTAAATATTAAAATTTTTTGAGTATATTAATTTATAAAACAACTTAATAATAATATATTTTTTTGGAAATTCCTTGACATGACTATATTTCTTAAATTATTTATTAAATAAACCTTTTTATTTTAAATTTAATAAATAGAACAAATTAATTTGGTTCTCAAGAATATTTCGTCAAACATACAATTTTGATGAATGGAAGTTGCATTGTATTAAAAAGTAATTTTATTTTAAAATGTTATGATATAAGTGTTTGAAAGTATTAATTTTAGTGTTCGGGTGGATATTTATTAACATATTCTGTTTTGTTAAGTACCATTTGATTAATAAAATGTTATTATTTTAATACAATAATAATAAATATGAATCAATGTATTACTTATTTTACTTAGAATCACTTCCAACCCAAGTGTGACTAATAAAAATAGTGGTGGTGCAGTTGGCATATCAACTGGGAGAATAAATAGATCTATAAGTAGTAAAAGGGATAGTCCAATGCTTACTTTTAGAGTTAAAGTTCTTGATCCTGGACAAATATCTATGCCTGCCAACAAGCGACAATCTGTTTATGATTGGGCCTCAAAGTTAGTATTAAAACTAAATTATTAATAATCTTAATACTAATTACTAATAAAATAAATATTTCAGATATTTCAAAAGACCATTACAAAGAGGATTTCGAAATGGCCTATTATATGGCGAGTTGAGGCGAATCAGCATAGAGAAATCAGGCGAACCACTAGGAATTAAGATATTTTGTGTTGACAGTAGTGGAGTTTTTGTATCTTCTGTTAATAATGAACATAGTGTGGCTTACAAAGTAGGTATTCAAGTCGGAGATCAGCTATTAGAAGTTTGTGGAATAAACATGAGATGTGCAACGTATCAGTTAGCTGAAAATATTTTACAGCATTGCGGAAACTCAGTTACCATATTAGTACAATACAAACCAGATAGTATGTCTTAATTAGTTCATAAATAATTTTTTATATATAAATGGTTTATAACACTAATTTATGTTTTTAGAATATTACGAACTAAAAGGCGCCAAAAGTTCAACAAGCAGCCGTTCAGAAACTTCAACACCGTGCAATTCACCTACTTTGAGCTACTCACCTACCAAAAAAATGTGAAAATTGTTATCAAGTGAGTTCATAGGCTCATAGGTGCCACTGACCAATATATTACCGGATAACCTAGGTCTTAGCATTCACTCTATTCAGAAATCCGTCCAGCCTCCGGGTGTACCTACAACTTTGTTGTCACACATCAGTAAGCTATTATCAAGATTTATTACCATGTGGTCATATATTATATTTATTATACATAGCCCCCTTAGCCACCTCCTGGCTACGCAACTGATTGCAGGTCTTCTTTGCAGACATTTTAAGTTAAAATGTTGATGAAATTAAATTTTTTTTTAAATTTAGATAATTTAAATAATTTAAAACTTTTCGTCACTCTAAGGTATATGTTGTAAGACCTTCAAATTAGATTAATGTTTTTATTATTGTGTACCTATTAAAAATGATGTTTAACTTAATGTACCTACAAATTGTGTTTCATTTTTATTACCTATGTATATTATAATTGAATAAAAAATATTTGAATATAATTTATGATTGTAAAATACTTTTAACATCAAGGTGTCCACCAGTAAAGACCAGTTAATGTAATTTTAACCACTACAGTAAACTCAATTTCACTACATAAGTTGTGAATAACTAAAATATTCTTCATTTAAATATCCAATTTTGTCGTACTTAAAATATCTATAAAAAAAAAAAGTGATACCTAGTACCTATATCTTATTTATTTCTTGATTACGGCATGAACTACTTATGAGAAACCTTCTTTTAAATGTTCAATACTTATCTATAACAATTGGACATTTTATAAATTTTTAACTACATAATATTTAGGTAATGTTTATACCTTCAAATGGGGGTGGCTCCAGGGAGGGCCCTAGGGGCTACCCCCCCAAATCTGTAATTCTAAACAATTTTATACTGTTCAAAATAAAATTACAAAAAAAAAAATCATCGATATTTTCTGAAAATTATGACTTTCCACTAAAAAAAAAAAACAGCATGTCTGGAGCAACCCCTGCCTTCAATTTGAAATGTCGTCTCAATGCCAGAAAATCAACTAGCAATGGAAATCATTATGATTCTGTTTGAGGTAAATTACGGGGACATAAAAAAAGCCTCCCGAACTAGTTGACAAAATTAATATACCGTCTCACCGAAAATCAAATGGCAACCTATCTAACGTACAACCTAAACATTAGTACCTACCTACCTTAAACGGCACTTAAACATTTACACATTGAGGTTTGGTAGCACCCTTTTTAAATCACTGCATTTGCACCCCCCTCCCCAAATTAGACATTTGCATTAGGTTAAAAAAACATTTGAGATATATTATAAACCGTGTATAAATTTATAGTATATAATAAGTAATAACTAATAACCCTTAATGACTATTTGTAGTTATGTAACATATTGTAGTTCATACGAGTGCTAAAAAACTAAAAAAATAAGCTACCATAATGTTGTATGTAGGTACTAGCGTAAATTTAAAGTCAAAATCAATCGACACTTTTTTTTTTTTGGTTGGTGTGGGGGGGGGATTAAGTGGGGACAACAATTGTAGAATATTTGTATAATTTATTTAATTTATCACTTATATTAGTATGAAAATATCACAATAATGTTACTTTTTTTGACGAACTATGTGTAGGTACTTTTAATGTATTTATTGTATATTGTGGATACCCGTGTACAGTGGTATTTACACTTAGTAAATAAATTAATGGGTATAAAACACCTTTATAGTAAAATACCTAACCGAACATAACCTACACATTTTTTCTCCCTACATACTCAAATGTAAACATGGACCATGGACATTTTATAATATTTGGTTTTAAGTGTTTAATGATAACAAGAACATGGGTAAAATGTTGAAATTTACCAATGTTTTTTATAAAGTTATGACTATTTGAAAAATATTGCGTTTATTAAGTTAAAGTGTAGCAGAAATATTAAAGAAATTTAAGACAAATAAAATAAAATACTCTTTTAAAAAGCATTTGAGTAATATTTTAAGAAAAAGTATTTTAAAACACTAAAGCTTACACAAACAATGTATTTTAATGAAAGATTTTAATTTATAAGTTACAATTAAATTCAATATAAGATAACATTAAACACTATGTTTTATACTCATACAAAGTTCTTGTAATTACTAATTATTAAATAGTATTAAATAGGTACTAGTTTTTCAAAATTAGAAACAGACATTTTTCAAAGCTGGTTGTCACTTACGACAAATTGGAAATAGAATAAAAGCCAAAACTAATATTTTTAACAGTTATATTTAAAAGAATGTCAAGGTACAAACTCAAAATATAAATTATAATATAAAAAAATAACAAATCATAAGATACACCCATACATTAAAATTTATTACACAATAACAACTAAAACACAATTATTAAGAAATTAACATTTAAAATGTTTGATAATTTAGTGTATGGCAATAACGGAAATATTTTTTTAACTATATTACAATTTTGATTCCGTGAGCCAGGCAAAATGTTGTGGTTTGCGATCAGCAGATGGGTTAATCATTATATCAACAAACGAAGGGTCACTTATATCCTGTCAAACATAATTGAATACATTTACCCATTAATAAACTTAAATAAAGCATATTAATCTATGTTCCATCGTTGATTATTTTAATACTAAAGCAAGTCTTAAGAATCATTAAATTGTAGTTTGTTAATTAAATATTAAATTATTTTGATTATGTGATATAAAATACAGGAACAACAAAGCTGTGTGTGCGGTTTCCTTAACCATTATTTGTTTTTGAAATAATTAAAATATATTTACCATAAAATCTTTTTTCACTGCATTAGAAACTTGTTGAAAAATTGTGCAAAAATATCCTTTGCGACCAAATAGTGTCAAAATATTTTCATAATACATGTTTACAGATAAGCAATTAGGAGTAATACTGAAAAATAATAATATAATTGAAAATTAAAAATTGCCAATAACAAAATTTAAGTTATAAGATTATAAAATATTATATTGTACACATACACTTCAGTTAAGTTATTAGAATCTTGCACCAAAGGCCAAGTGGACTCATCACCTCCATAATATATGTAATTATTATTGACAACGATGATGACAATTGGTAATTTATACCTAAAATTATAAAAGAAGAAGAATTATATAAGAAGATTAAAATCTAATAATTTTTAATAAAATCATTAAAAATACAATAATCTAGCTAAATTGTGTGTAATTTAAGTTTTATGTAAAAACAATATTTTTTTTTACTTTAATGTTAAAAACCCACTAACAAGAAATTGTAATATTGTGTATGCAAGAACATCAATATAAAATAAATAATATTGGAATAAAAAAAAAACTACACATATAATAATGATAATACAATGATTACTA
>WHPZ01536315.1:0-12913 GCA_016617965.1 Macrosiphum rosae | reverse complement strand
TATGTATAATATATGAGGTCGCAGTAAAGTTAGATAACAAAATTTAACATTTTTAACCTAAGTTTCTTTAATACTTAGTAAGCTATTTGTAAGTATTTGTAAGCATAAATTCAAAAATACCCCCCCCCCCGTATCTTAGTTATCCCTAAAAATTAATTTAGCCTTGATCAAAGAGCTTTTTGCACTTTCACCACCCCAAACTATTATGCGCAATTTGTAAGTATTAGTAACTTAAATTTTTAAATGCACTTTCCATAAATTAGTATCATCGCACATCGAGAAAAAAATATAACTTTATTAGTTTTCACCATTTTTATTATACACAATGATTTATGTGAGTTGTTTATAGAGAAAACCTTGAAACCACTATGGTAAAAATACAATTGAAAAGTAAGGATATAAAATATATACTGTTTGAAAAGTATAAAAACTTTTTTTTATCAAAATATGCAAAAATTGACTTGGAAAATTGGTGTAAACGTCTAATGGATTACTCGCTGTTTGTGCTGTATTATAATTTATGTATGCCTATCTACGACGTATATGTGCACATGTAGGTATCCACCGCCCACCTACCGGCATCATTATCTTACAGAGTTATCATTATAATCCCCGGCAAGCGCACAAAACAAACCCGTCTAAGGGTTCATAATATTGTCCATATTATTATCATTGTATGACGTGTGTGTGGGGACGTATATACATATTATATGGTAGACAATTGCAGGTTTTTTTTTTATTTTTTTTTTTTGTGTGTGCGTTCAATATATTGTGCTCAAAAGTGACGTTATTTTTTTTTCGTGTCCTGTAATGTAGAAATATAAAATATTATCATCTGAAAATGTACGCGGTAATCTGAACGACAATAATAATAATGTTATGTTAAAATGTAATGTTATATAATATACGCTCCATGGTTATTTATTTTAATTTTTTTTTAGCTTTTATAGTTTTATCTCTGATGACATTTCGTTAACCTATTTTATGTATTGTTAAATGTTTTAAAACATTTCGCTTTTGTTGCGCTTCGGCATTCCTCGCTCACATATCATTGTATAAAAGTTATCGACAAACCATGAACAATTTTATTTTCGATAAGAAATGCGAATAATAATATAATTTTTAATGGTGACTTTATTACACTATTATACAATATCTAAAAATGTGTATTCGTATATCTAATGTATGTCTGCATAGTGGGTACCTAAACGGAAAGTTCTAGAATGAAATCAATTATAAAATTATAGTAGGTACATGGGCTATGGACTATAGCTATAATATTATGTATAATTACTACCCAGAATGTAATATAGCCTTTATTACAAACATATTATAATGAATGGTTTTAGAATCTACGGCTAATTCCGGTCGGATTAAATTTAAACTGACGTTTATTATCGGATTTGAAGTCATGCAATGTCAAACACGAATTGTGTTCAATAATGCTTTGCGCGTACAATCAATAACGAACAAAATATATTTGAAAATACGTAATAATACAGTAGCAGTCGCATACAACTCGTATTAAATCGTCGAGTATAATATAATATGAACCGATGCGAACGGCACTCAACGTAAAATTTAATTGTATCTTGTCGGTTTAAATTTTTGTCGGGCGGACGGAACGGAAATACGATTAAACGCAGTAATATGTTTAACAAATAGGTATGGTATGGAACAAAAATAAAACAAACTGTTTGAACAACTGACGTTAAATTGGAACCACGGATTTACGAATAAGTATGCGAAAATAATTCACGGCGGCGGGTGGTGGTAACGTAGGTACTATACTATATACACGAAAAGCAAACATTATTCCTGGCAAATATAAAATATTTGAATATAATGTAATATTCAAAGTTAAAAACGTAACGGTTACGGAACGACGAAAAACGTATGTCATTAATATACGATATATGTATACATTTGCGTGTCGTGCGAGAAAAACATTTTTTTTTTTTTTTTTTTTTTTTTAATATCGCACGAATGTGTGAAAACAAAAACAGAAATTCAATATAATACCAGCCCGCGCCGTACATGACGTTATAATAATATGCAGTCTGGCACAGTCATTTTATTAGTATCGCGAGATTCGGCACAAACGTATTTTCATTTTTTAGTTTCCCTGTTACGAGAAGCTTAAGGTAGGCACCTATTCCATTCCATTTTTGTCGACGAATCCGCTTTAAACGAAAACGTCAAAACCACCTCGGCCGCAGGAAAAACCGTAAACGAGACGTGTACAGTAATTATTATAATATAGGTACCGCTTCGGCTGCGACGGGATAAACACATTTCAATAACTAAACGCAGTTAATTTAATCAAATAAAACGGTTTTAAAACTGTCACCTCTGCAAATATTATTACGACCAAACACTGCGGTTACGTAGGTAATGGTGAAGTTATCGGTGGCAGGTCGTTGTCCTTTATTATATAATATATATTATTATATAGGTATTCAGTATACTAAACTACAAAGTATACGAAGAGTTCCCGAATCGATTATCGCCTAATATCGCTTTTAGTATAGTATTTTAGATAGAATTAAAAATAAAAACTTTCTGACAATTTTTAAAACTATTTTCGTTTTTTGTTGTAGGTACTATCTGAACATTATTTTTGTATAAAAAGATTGTATCTCTACCAATAGTGTCGTGAATATAGTGACCACCAAATATTATTTTTAAAATGTCATTGCATATAGCTACCCAGTAAATAATAACAAACATAGGCCAAAAAGTTCAAATCCTAAAAATAATATTTTTAGAATCAGATATACCAAAATAAATTAAACCATTATTTTTCATTTAAATCTCCAATATTGTCGAAATTTAGATTTCAAACGATTGTAAAAAAGTTGTCTGTATTTTTAATATTGATTTATTGTGGTTCTCATTTCTCAACTTGTGTCGAATCTTATATTAAGATTTCAAGCTTTTTGACCAAAACATTTTTTAAATTTCAAATGTCTATACATTTTGAAAATTTCAGTGTGTATAGAAAATTTTAAATTAAGCAATAATGGAATATTTTATGTTTATATATGATGGATATTTTTAAATTAAAAAAAAATAACAAAAATAGCATGAGGAAATCGTTGTTAAACTTTGAGTATCCAATGACTTCAAGATTTGAACTTTAACGCTCATAAAAATATGTAGGTATCTATATGCTTAAATATTTTTTTTTTAATTACTAATAAAAAAACGTATGATTCATCTTATATTAAATTGTGAAATCTTATAGGTGTTATAATAAAAATCTTATGAATTTTTAATTATAAAATGATTTGAAAATGAAAGTGATTTTGCCGGATTTTGTAAAAAGTTGAAGTTTAAACATTTACTCTGGTATAATAATATAGTACTTTAACATAACAAATAAATAGTTTGATAACATAACATAGTATAAATCAAAAATAAAATAAATTATAGGTATAAAATGTATATCAAATTTCAAATATTTATAAATAGCACAAAAATAGCAAGAAAATATTTTTTAAATTATAATATCATACTATTAAATGCTTGCTAATAATAATAATATTTGTTGAATATAGCAAGTTTCTACATTTAGTCTCTTTTTAATTACAACAAAAACAATTAATTTTATTTTCTTAAAAATTGCTGGTGTTGAGTAAATATTCCCGTTATTTTATGTTTATTGTTAGAAAGGTATAAAAGTATACCCAATTACATTAAGGAAACTATTGGGAATTTTACTTTACAAATCACCAAGTAGATCAAATGTTACACACAACCCTCAATTTTGACGACTATTTCCTTTAAAACATAATGACAGAGACATAAAAATAAATAAAAAAACACTATTGTAAAACCAATACTTTCCTCGCTCGGTTCAAAATCTAAAATTACTATCGTTTGCAAACTACTTTCATTTTCGTCGAAACGGAAAATACAACCGTTTTCAATCGATACTTGTGAGATAAAAAAAGAGAGAGAGAGAGGAACGCATTGTATATTATATAATATATCTAGACGAAAAATGTTCAAACATCTTCCTCGAAAAAATACTGCAATCACAACATAATAAATGTAACAGCATAAAAAGGATTATAATAATAACTCGAGCTTTACAACTCACAAATCTGATCATTGTTAGACAAATTTAGAAAATGGTTTATTACACCCCTTAGAAAATGGAACGGAATACAATAAATTGAGTGCCTTGGATATGTCGGAATTTTGTTATACCATTTATATATTAATATATTATTATTATTTTAATATTATTAATATTAATGTATATAATTTTATTAGCATGATATACCTACATAATATTCTCATTTAAAATCAAAACATAAAGCTTTACAATTTAAGGGTTTAGATGGTTGTAGAAAGGTTTCTATGTAAAATAATTCTATTTTCTAGGTTACGATTTTTTTTTTACTTCTATGTACAATAAAATTATTAAATAGGTACCTACATAAACGATAACAAAAACGATTTAGTGAAATCGAAAATTATATGGGGCCTATTGCATTTGAGCAGTCAGAAGTAAAGTTCCATAATAGTCTAATTAATTGTAATATCGTATCTTTCTATATGCAATCTGAGCTTGAACTGGAGCTTTACTGATTTTTTCCCAATTCTTTAGTTTTGATAAAAGGCATATAGTGTATACTCAAATAACGCACATGCTATTAATAAAGAATATTTATTTTGTCATACGATACTACTTTTATAAGCTCGTACACCGGCCTTCAATATTATTAGGTCACGGTAAAAGCTATATAAACAAATATAAATCATAAAAATAAAGAGTAAAAACAATAATGAGAAAAATGCGAGAACCGGAAATATTCAAATATATATATTATTATATTATATTGTGGTACATCTTAAGTAGATATTTACTATTTCTATTGACGCACAATGACATTATATAAATATTTTCATTGTTATTTTTTATTGGAAGCCACAGCGACAATATCCATTAGATATTAGTTTTTACTTAAGCTCTGCAAGTATGTCCATGCAAGTAGACATGATTCTACTTTAGCCATAAAATAGCCAAAGGATAAAATAGAACGTGGATAGTGTATACCTCTATACTGTATGTAAGTATTACACTATAGGGCCCCCGGTGATTGGGTTTCAATTTCCTAGCTATACCAAATATTTTTGTTAATTTACTTTTTCGGTTATCTGGTAAAAAAATATTTTTCTTAAATATAAGTACTGGTAATTGAACCACTTTTTATTTTAATATAAATATAATAGTGCTTAAATTTGCATTCATATCGAATTATATCTTATATAAGTAATATAGGTACTGCAGTAGATTTAAATTTACATATTCTATAAATTATACATTGAGTATCAAAACATTTATTTTTTTGCGCATCATGATAGTCAACGAATCCAACCAAATATACTTTCATGGCACAATATAATATTTATAATTATTAAAAAATAATTATTATTATCCTATTACAAAAATTATAACCTTCATTGTCCTTACACATGTATGATGATTGATGACCAACTTTTAACTTTAAAGTTTAAATCTTAAAATATATGATGACCCAAGTTCCAATTAAAGGGTTAACATTTTATAAATGTAAAATGTTGGTGGCCTTTAATTACCGACCGCCGAAATAATATAATAATATGTATATAATATGTATTCCATCCATTTAATTTCTTAACATTTCAATATTTTAAATATAGCACCTCAAAATAATTTACTACCGAATTATTGGACATTTTAAATTAATAAGACATTTTTTAAATGAAAAGATTTAAGAGTAGCACTGTGTATTACGTTACATAACAATAAACAAATGTATGTTGTATAAAATCTTTTTAAAAATAATTTTCTATACAAGTCCAATAAAACCAAAACATTTTACCAAGTTTCAACATAGTATAGGTATTACCGCCAATTAGTAATTTTGCCAACATCGCAAAATCGTAATTATTCATGGTCTTGGTGAATTTTGAAGGTATTTCAAAAGGTTCATTACCGCGGAATTCAATGATTAAACGTTATGCTTTAAAATTGTGCAATTGAATTAACACTGACAAAATATGTTTGCCCTTTAAACTAAATATTACTAATACAATTCAAATGGTGGTAAATACAATTTATAATATAACAATTAATATTAGGTATGTATGTACGAAACATAGGAATTTAAATATTTATAGGTTTAGATAGTATAAATAAGTACTATATATTATGCCTATTGACGTATTGTCTTATGTTTTAATCGTTTGTATTAGTCCATAGAATTCATAAAATTACATATTTATATTTGGAAATTATTATTATATAAATCAAATAAATTGAATGTTCTAACATTTCTGTTCTAATTTACCTATTAATAATTAATATCTATCGATCTTACCTACTCCAAAAGCATTGAAATGAGGAAAGGACAAACTATCCCATGCCATAAATGATAACCCTAGAAATAATATTGTAAAATAATAAACTTTTTAAATATTTTAAATATAGTCTATTCATTTTCCGCAATTTCTTCGCATCCATACAGTATATATTATAATATAATATATCTAATTTTAATTCTATAATACTTAAAACATTTAAAATTATATAAGACTCAAACAATTTTCCCAAACACAAAAAGTGCCATAATAACACATAATAAAATAACTATCTATTTATAGTATTTTTAAATATCTAAACTACAATCATGTGAAGATATAATGCAATTCTTATAAATTCTTCTTGTATTATAGTCGCAGTTTTTTTCTGGTGTTTTAATAAATGTATCATTATTGCTACACTATAACGACAATCAAATAAAAATTCAATCTGATTTTTAAAGGCGAAAAGTTTAATCGCATTTACCATTCACTTTAGCTATTACATATTATTTTTGCCTCGCAACTAACATATTTTAAGATTAAATTTAAAGAAGAGTTTTAAAACATATATAATCAATAATTTAAATACATTTTTTAACGAGTAGGTAGGTTAGGTTAGGTGGTAGAAACAATTGTTTTGTCTAGTCACTGGACCCTATTCATGGACGATATACGCAAACACTAATATTTTATAGAATTCTATTTTAGTTTATATAAAAGTACATAATAAATTATGAAGAATAATGGAAAGATATTTTAATTTTTAAGTTACAACTCGGAATTGGATTTAAGATTGATAAAGAAATTCAGCTAATGTATAAAAACTTTATGGGAATATATTTTTCAATAAAATTATGATTCACTACCTATTAAAAAAATCAAACTATTGACAAATGTAAGACTTAACATAGAAATAATAATATATAATTATTTATATAAGTACTTCAAAGCCAACTGCCAAGTACAAATGACAATTAGTTCTCCAGTTAAATTTGATAATCGTACATTTGTTTCCATGTTCATTAATTTTAAAAATTCTAACATTTTTTTATCACTATGTAGCTAACAATTATAATTAAAAAGACTACACGGTTGTCGGTTTTCGCAACTAATATTGTATAACACTTTACTCCTTTTATCGTATCCAAGTACAAAATTATATCCTGAAAGATTGCATACAATTTGAAAACAAAAGCTGATGTTTAGATATAAAATTAATTTTTTATCCCATTTGTTGTTCCTTATGTAGGTATAGGCGACGTGGAATGCGTAGTTAAGTCACATCAGTGCACCATGTGTGTATATGTATATATTTCAAGTAAGTAATCAAAGGCCACAAGTATTAAGTACGAACTTTGTACAGTTAAACAAACCGTTGTTGTTTCTTTATAGTCTTGAAAAAAAATATTGTATTCGTCATAGTCATAAACTCGTAGCCCTGGCAAAAATAATCATCTTTTTACGGCGTTCGTTATTATAACATTATTATAATATATTATTATGTACACATTATAATATTATATGCATCGCAATATTGAAAACACGTACCTATATAAACTATTAGAATGTACGTACCTATATAATATAATATTATTATGCCCATCTCCCTTTGCGTTTAAAATTCTGTTAGAACGTTGCATCGTTGCATATTATATATTGTGAAGCACACGACAATCACTGGTAGCTTTATATGTATAAATACTTAGCATTTAGCAAATAGCATGCATATAAATGTAATATTATCATTAGGTATAAAGTCAATGACTTGCCGCTCGGCGGCGATAAGATGCTATATAATATTATAACATGCAATTAATAATGTGTAGTACAGTAATGAAAACTGAAGTAGGTATACACAGTGACCTAAGTATATGTATAATTTTAATGTTAATGGGAAATTCGACGTAGGTACATTATAATAATGATATAACTTAGTAAATACGTTGGTACCTATATACCGGTTAATATTCTATCAACTCGTGCATGGGTTATCTTATAATTGTGGGTAATTAAATTCTGATTTTACACATCAAAGTGTTCATTCTGGTGTTGTACTCGCCATGATTGTACTTCCGAATAAATAAATAATGTGAAACAATAATTTAAAAATCGTGGTTAAAATACCTACACTGTAAGAAAGTGCGGCGGTCGTTGTATACACATTTATTTAAAAAACCGTGATAAATCATTGTATTTAATCGAAAAACGATTCTGAGTGGAACTCAATTTCCCCTGCTGCAACAACAACGATCAAGATTTGGTTAAAAACTAGTGATTGCTTCTGTTTTCTTCTCTTTTTTACACTCGGTGGTTTTCGCGGAAACTAACTATACTTTGAAACCCCTCTCTTTACATAATATATTGTGTTTACTGACGCATCTTATATAATAATACGGCAGAAACATCAAACGTATATATAATATTATGTGTATAGACGTATTATAGTGTATAGTGTACTATACCTATAGATATATGCTTAGTCCTTAACAGGCGTCACGTCTATAAAAGCATAATATTATACTCGCGTATGCCTCGTATTATAGTCGTATATTTGAACATTTATAGCGAACCTTACTAAGTATATCTTCGCCTGTTTTTATATAATATCTCTGATTATTTTAAAGATATATATATATTACTATTTTAATAATGCATTTTGTAAACTATTCTAATTTTAAACTATATATTGTAATAATGTAACTGTTCTGTTATTGTTCATATACTTTTTGTAATTGCCGTTTGGCGAAAATAAAATAAAATAAAAAATATTACATACCTAATATACATTATACGTGATATCATACGGGTTTTTTTATAATCGTTATTGTAGTGTTCAGGGTAGCTAAGTGGGTTGGCCGGCTGTGGGCTAATATAATATGTATATATAAATATATATTACATACTCATATGTATGTATGTCTATATGTTATATATTACATGAGAGACTGAGAAATTTTTGGCCCTGGCGCCGCCACTGATAACATCCACCGACAGGAGTGCCTCACCCCTCTGCTCCAAAACTATTATACGAACCAGCCTCTGATTGCGTTTATATATATAGTGGTAAAAAGTGGACACACCGTGTTCTTTCTTAAGACCGACACGTGAAACACCATTCCCTATATTACATTATACGTAGGTATGATATTATGTTGCGCTGTTAAATTTTATACTTTGAAGCAATATCATCTATATAGGTGTTCAATCGTTGGTTATAAAATGTACAATTTAATACCAGTTCATGCTATTGTCAAAGGCAAAAATATTAATTTACGATACACTATAACTATAGGTACCGTATTTATAACAAATTTTTCGGATTATCCTGATTTTTATTTAGGTAGGTACAAAAGGTACCTACATAATATTATAATTTATTTTTTTCATTATCGTAGTTTCAATTATTTCAATAATATTATATACCTATACCTACATAATATAGGTAACTACTTGTCGATGGCTTGATATTTATATACATAGAATACCTAGGATTATTGTTGGTAGTGCCGTAGTGGAACGCTTTATTTAATTTGTTTTCCTGGACGTTTGACTTTAATTTTTTATTTTACTTCAATATCTAATTACCCATTAATAGGAATGGAATTTGAAACCAGCTAGCATGCATTTTATTCTAGAAAAAAAAAATGGTGGGCAGTGGTAGTTTTACGATGCTCGTTTTTGTACAAATTAATTTCATGTCTATTTAAATTATGTGGGATGACCTAATTTTATTTAGCATATTTGATATTTTTGGTATTTACAAAAAAATTTTTATTTTTAGGAATTTTTGGATATTTAAATATTTTATACGAAAACTTAAATTTCAAGATTCTATAACTGAACTTTATACTCGTATATTATATTATACTATCAACGCAAACAACTAAAATGTATTGAATCTTGTATTTGATATTGAAAAGTAACTTTGGTATAGGTACAGCTACTAAAGTCGATACGAGAAAACCGGGAACCTAATAAACTTTTGTAAGATCACTGAACCCAAATAAACCAAATTCTGGATCATCGAACCAGAGCATTAATATATCATAATATTATCGTAATAAATAATTAAAATATAATATTTCTATGTAATGTGAAACGGACGTTCAGTTTTAATGTTTTTCTATAGGTGCCTAACCAATACTTTTGTCGGAAATTATAGTTTTTAATGAATTTTATTAGACGTGCATCGTTACGTTATTTGTTTAGTTTTTTAACGATAGCTGCAAATTCCCAGCCCCGATAATTTATAACAATCTGTTTTTTTTTTTTAAACAATGACTATATGTATAGTATAGTTCATTACATTATAATAATTTTCATGGCGTATGCACACATTATTATACTACGGTTGGCCAATATTTATTGTAGACGCGTATAATGTATTGATTACGACGATACTCATTGACAGAATCACGCTGTATGCACAGCGAGGGGAGCGCACCGACGATAACGGGGCGATGGGGTGTACGCGTAAATATAGTAATAATAATAATAATAATACACATATAGATGATGCACTATCGGTCGGTCGTGTGTGTTTTACAGCTCCTCTGCGCCGTATTAAACGAACTTAATTCGCGACGAAATAATACGCACCGGTGAGCGTGTGGGTTTATTTACCAGCGCCGAAATGTACACGCACGTTAATTATAAGTATGCGTAAATATCCGATATATTTCGACGGTGCCTGCGACAGTATTATTCGGTCGATTTTGGTCTTTGGAAAAAAAAAAAAAAACAACAAAAAAATGCTGACACGAATGGATTCCAATGCCTAAATATGTAATTAAATTATACGGCACGCGTGCCAAATAAAATCAATCGAAAATATTTATTCGACCCACAAGTCGAAAAAGGTTTAGGTACCATTTCTGGCCTGCGGTGTTTTTGATTAATAAATACCGTTGTGATGTTGCGTACCTACAACTGTTTATAATTTTAAAAATGCCCTCCGTTTCTTGTTATACACATTTCTCATATTTCATCATAATTGAAATGGTGGTCGACTTCCACACTTCTTGTGTGATGGAAATATGCCATTCCAAGCTGCTGTTGTGCGATTTTTCAAATCTGTCAAAGAAGTTTTTCTAACTTTTTCCCGACGCATTTCAGAAAGTAAAACTGAACACAATTACAGCCATATAAATATATACTCATTAAATATTAATTATAGATTTTGATAAAGTTAGACAAACTATTATGAGGAATTTTGTATTACATTTTCAAACCTTCGATTTAAAAAGAACATTTTTTTCTGAATTTCCGACTCAAAATAATTTACACATTTTTGTCAATATTTGAACTTTAAATGCTTATAAAAAAAAATTGTAACTGGACTTTTAATATTTTTCATCTGTCTTTGAAACAATATATTATAGGAGCCTTCTATTACATTTGTTTTTCACTGCGCTTTTGAAAATTACTGGAAATTTTTTACTTTTGACCTCCAAAAGTACCAACTAGATTCATTTTCCTATCTGAAAATATACTGTTGAAGAAATGTTTAAGCACTTTTACTGTCCTAAAAGGTAATGACAGACACAAAAATTAAAATAATAATTAAAAAACAAACTCATTATTGTGAAATCATTACATTCAATTCGATCCGCTCAGATTCTAAAAACTCAAAGGATGTAATAACAATTGTCCAATTTATTTAAAGTGACCAGCAGGTACTTACTATCAAATTTTTGTTCATTATTACCTATACGACTTAGGTAGTAAAGTTATTCTTGCTGTTAAAAATTATATGGGTATTTAATTATAATATTTTTAATGATAATTTAAATTGTGTAAATCACTGCATGTTTCTTAGAAGACCACAAATTAAATTTGGTAACTTTAATTTGAAAGCAATATTTAAAAATATTAGGTACATCATGTGGCTGAGTTAAAAACTAATTCAGATGTCAGTAAAAAAGTTGCTTATTATGGACTAAATTAATAATATTTGACAATCAATTGTGTAAATATTTTGTATTCGTTTAATGTATGTGTAATTACAGTGTTACATTGGCTTGTATTTTATTAGTATTATAATTTATATTAAATGTGTCAAAAAAATGGTGTTTTTAAAATTTAAAATTGACGGTTTTATTTGTTTTATGCTAAATTAATGTCTTCAACATAAGATTCCTGCTAATGCTTTAACGACAAACAATAGTTATTGACCATGTAAACACTTTGATCAAAAAATATATCTGTTGAACATTGTTTTTTTAAACGGATAACTCGTGGACACCTATACACATTACATAATCACATCTAATGCTTCTGTAAAATCCATAATAGATTTAATACCTATACTAAAAATAACATACATACACAAATACATTGTCACATTGGAATCAGATCTTAAAATACATGTATTGTATTAATAATTATGTCATGCACATGCACTAATAGAAGTGCGAAATATGAATTATATACTCTTTTCCATGATGAATTCAAATATTTTCCAGCCAAAAATGTGGCCGAGTGGCTGACATGACTTGATCGGCGCTTGAAATTGCAATTTCTAATTAGGAACTCTACGAGTGCCTTATAATATAGA
>WHPZ01536311.1:0-14038 GCA_016617965.1 Macrosiphum rosae | reverse complement strand
ATGCATGCAAATTGTATATACATTCAAAGAGATAATAGTTTAACTATAGTAAAGTAGATCAATAAATGAATATAAAAGAATCTTAACTTATGTCGACTAAATCAATAAATTATATTATGTACCTACTATACTTATATTTTATTACATCAATGTATGTATCCAAATGCTCTTCTACCACAAGAGTTTAAAATGTATTATATTATAATATTATAAGATCACTTTAGTAAAATCAATTAAACTCAGTTAAACGATTATTAAATAGTTGTAATTACTAATTAGTTGTAATTACTCATTGAGTAAGTTGTTAACAACTTGTACAGATAACCTGATAACATGATAACAGATAAGAGACTTCAATTTATGATATGTCACTAGCGCATGCGCAGAACGGTCGCGGTTCAGTACCGTGTTTAGACGCTTCTTCACTAACCGCCATTACGACAACCGTCGACAGCGATCCCGGTGTTCACTGTTCATCTTTCTTTCCGACTCTGCGTTGATCAGCAACAGGTCGTCTGTCGCACACGACTGTGTCACTACTCACTTCTCACCGGTCAGTATTCGTTCAGTACTGTTGCACTGTCTTGCCGAGCGATCGCCTGATCCCACGCCCGTTTCGTCTTTGTCGTTGCCGCCCCGTCACTTTTGCGTGCCTGTGGCTGGGCCTTTGGCTCAACACCACGACCGACACTCGAGCGTCCTGTGCGCTGCTGTAACCTCGTGCGTCCTTCTGGTGTCGTTGGACGTGTCACGCCGCCGCCGCCGCCGCCGCCGCCGCCGTCTATGCCCGGGCTTGTGATTTCCCCGCGTGTGGATATAGCTGCTGTCGCCGGAGAGCCGAGCTAGTGCCTTCGGCGGCCCCGTTGGTCAACCCGTCGGGTTTGCATTATCAGCGACTCCGTCACCTCGGCCGTGATAACGTTAGTCTTTGCTGTCGAGCCGTCCAACGTCGAGCGCGGCCGCCGTTCATCATTGCCACCGTCGTAGCAGACTGTAGTCGCCACCGTCGTAGCAGACAGCAGGCTGTAGTCGCCACCGTCCTAGCAGACAGCAGGCTATGGTCGCCACCGTCGTAGCAGACTGCAGGCTGTAGTCGCCACCGTCGTAGCAGGCTGTAGTCGCCACCGTCATAGCAGACTGCAGGCTGAAGTCACCACCGTCGTAGAAGACAGAAAGCTGCAGTCGCAGGCTATGCCGATTGACATATTTTATCATTGCCGACCTGTAGTTGTCCCGTGCACTGATTCCCAATATGGTATTACCTATTTTTTTTATCATTGATAATCAGTATTGTTATTATTATTGTTATTTTGTCGAGCTCGGTCGAAGGGACTTCTTCGGCGTTCACTATGCAAATTATATCATTTATTTGGTTGGACGTTATTCTTCCCAATGTAATTTGTTATTGTACTATAGAACCTATTTAGCTCATCATTATTTATCTTCTCGTCACGCCCTACAACTCACATTAGGCTCAGTGAAGACCACATAATATTATTTTATTTATTATAGTTTCTTAGCCAAATGCTAGTTAATAGCCGGCTACGAAAAATATAAATATAATAATAATATAATACGGTACCTATTACTGATATAAACAAATACATAAAGCATTCATACATTCTTAATTTTTGATATTTTCTAATTGTTTAATGAGGTTTTATCTTTGTTATTTATATCTTACATATTATAATATAGTAATTAAACTTATAAGGTAATTCTAACTAAACATTTAAAAAAATACTATGATTAGAAGTATAAAATATATTTGAAAAATCTAGTTACTAAATATAGTTAAATATTTAACTAAAATCAGACACGGTATTTCAGGGAGGGCTTATTTTCCTCTAAAAATTGTCGTCCAGCCCCCTCAGCCCAACCACTATAAAATGTAGGTAACAGACTTTTCATTAGGTAGGTATTCATTATTTTTTAAAACATTTAGATTTTTTTTTTTTAATTAAAAATAAATAATATAACTTAATATTGTAAGAAAACATTAAAGAAAAGTTACTAGTCATCTAGTATCACTAGATTTTGTGTAGTAATAATTAACAGTTGCTGTTAGGCAACCAGTATCTGTTAATAGTATAAGTTAACCAGTTAGGTGATATATGAATGATCGGGATTTTCTGTGTGATTTGTAGTTTGTGATCGAGCGTGTTAAAAATTTGGCAAATGACTTAATTGAAGTACGGTAGGAATGGTTTGTGTTTGCACTTGATAGTTGTTGTTATGAGTCCTCATTAGAAATAGTTGATTTTGTCTCAGTTGTTCTAATTCTAATTCAGATATAATATGAAAACTTTAGTTTTCGCAATATGTTGTAAGTACGGTGAGAACTGTTTAATCGTTGAACACATTGACAAAAAGAATTGGTCCATAGCATCTAACTCTCTTGTTTTTGGAAATGATTATTAGGCATTTTTTTGTTGAATGATATATTTCATAAGACTAGATGATACAGTCTCGGTGGTTTCAATAAATTTGTTTTTTTAATTTTTTTTTGTCGTGGTTGAATTGGTGTTCTAAATTATGTTTCTACGTTTTGAATAGATTTTTCAAAACGAATAGAATTCTCACCTACCACTAGAATTTCCTAATCATCTGAATAATATAGAATGTCATTGTAGTCGTCCACTACCACATTTATGTAACTTATCCTTCAATATTCTTCTTATTCCTTAATGCTAACAAAAAAATAAAAACGCTACGGCACAGATAAAGTTGTTCCCTATGCGTTGTGGAATTTTGGTAATTTTACAATAAATACCGAATGAGTGGTTCTATCCTGCTCAAAACAGTTTTTTGCCATGTTGTACATTTGTAAGACGGAGACAATGCATGCGGGTATAGTCACTATAGTGTCCTCTTAAAACTAAATCCTAATTCAAATATGATACAATCTCACTAGCCCAATTATAAATGTTACGCATAGACTTACTTAAAAATGATATAACAATTTCTATTTAAAATAATAAAATCATTTACCTCAAACATACACCTAATTTTTTTTTAGCCGGTATTGACTCTAAACTGTGTATTTTATTTTTTATTTTTAGTTCAAGTGTATTAATTTAAAACCTCGGCATTCGGAAGTACTCAAAAAACTTGTCTTCGTGATCCTTGAGTTGGTGACATTGGGTTTCACCTTCAGTTTTTCTTTTTTTCAAAATATCATAGACAAAAATTTTTATTTTTTCTTCACACTTTTGTTGAACATTCTTTTTACTGATTTATTCTTCTTCGTCTAATAAAATTGTTACAGTGGCCAAATCTGACATTTAGGAATTACAAAACATTTTATAGTTTTTTAAACACTGAACGGTATAGAATGACTACCCATCACAACCAATATGTAAGTAACTACACAGCTACGCTATTTGTTTGTGATGAGTAACTATTTATTTTGACTTTGGATGATGCCTGTTGACTATGAATAGTTGGACAAGCTGTGACCATCTGTGCGTTCCGTAGCAGTGTGAATCATAGCTTAATACCAATATTTTAATATGAACTTTATATCTAGATACAATTTCAATTTGAACCTTAGAAATCATTGAATGTTACATATTTAATGTTTCAAGTAATTTTAATACCTATAGTAAATGTGATGTGCTTAAGATATATAAGTTTGTTCCTTTATGTAATGGATTAGAGAATATAACTGATAAGCACATATCTTATATGTATTTTTGTGGGTTAGAAAGTAGAATACTTGGAAGTCATAAAGAAAAAATATTATGTATAGTTTTGATATTTTTTTTTACTTTAGTAGCAATTGTTTCAGTAAGTAAATTTATTTGGTGTATAAAGTATATTGTAGAATGGAAATTTAGGAAACAAATTAAAAGTTGGAAATAATGTTAATAACTCAGATGAAAACTGAACACCTAAAAAATGTTTAGTATCTTTTTAAAATCGCTCTATTAAACCATTTCAGAATTATTATTTTATTAATTAAATTCTTAATTTTTTTAAAAAGTTAAAATTCTGATAAAATGTATGAATTGTTGTGTTTATTGTACCTCAAATATTTTCTCAATAATATTACTCTAGAATAATAAAATATGTATTGAAATTTCTTTAATGATTTTGCAGGGTTCACTTTATAATAACTTAATTGAAGAAATCATGGAAGAATCTGATGAAAATGTAGAAACCCTATCGTGTGCAGATCCATTCGATGATCGTGATTCATTGCTGCATAATGGTCATGATGATACAGATGGAACTAATTTTCAGCACTCTTCTTACACTTTGCATAATGAAACGCCAATAGTGATTGATGACGATGATACTGATGATTCATTGAATGACATCAATAATAGTGATTCATCGCTGTATAATGATCATGATGATACTGGTGAAACTAATTTTCTCCCCCCTCCTTACACTTTGCTTAATGATACGCCAATAGTGATTGATGACGATGATACTGATGATTCATTGAATGACATCAATAATAGTGATTCATTGCTGTATAATGATCATGATGATACTGGTGAAACTAATTTTCTCCCCCCTCCTTACACTTTGCTTAATGATACGCCAATAGTGATTGAAGACGATGATACTGATGATAGTGATTCATCGCTGTATAATGATCATGATGATACTGGTGAAACTAATTTCCCCCCCCCTACTTACACTGTGCTTAATGAAACGCCAATAGTGATTGAAGACGATGATACTGATGATTCATTGAATGACATCAATAATAGTGGAATTATAGATGTAAGAAACAAATTGAATATGCCTTTACCCGAAGACCAAATTACTGTGAATGATGACTCAGAAGATGACTCTGATTCTGATTTAAACATAACTGAGACATTGATGAGGTTAAATAAAAATATTATGTATGGTGCTACTAATAACTCAAACCCATTTAAAAGACAAAAAGAAAACATTTCCTTAAACTTAAAGAAATTTAAAACAGCTTCCACTGCTACAGTTAATTTAGAACACAATCACACGATAAGCAACAGAATACCTGCAGGATGTTCATCGCTGAAGTCAAATGCTTCTTCATCGCATAGATTAAAATCAACTGTAAAAAAAAAACATAAGAGTTCTTTGCCTAAGTCTGTTCAGCTATCATCAAACTCAGAATTTTTAAAGCAATCAAATAGTCTACAATTAAGTCATACTGCTGTTGAAACTCGCGGATCAAAGGTATTGTTTGTTGGCATTATTTAGAGTTAGTTAAAGTTCTGCTAACATAATTACATTTTTTTTTTAGAATTTAAAGATTTTAAGAGCAGTAGAAAGACCTAAAAATAAGTACAAAGTTAATTATTTAATTGCTCAAAGTGATTCTTCTGATAAAGGTGAAAAATATATTGTGTGCTTAATCTGTATAATTGCATAACGGTTTTTTTAATACTTTTTTCTTAAATGTTTATTTACAGATGATACATCTAAAAAGTTTATTTCTTGCAAATATGAAAATTGTGGTAAATTGATGGAAGAACCTGAATTATTGATTGATGGTTTATTTTGTAGTTTGGCATGTAAAAACCAAAAAAAAACAGTAACTGTAGAACATTTTGTCGATGAAACTTCCAATCCAACCGAAAAAACTACAGTTCATCGTAATCACATTTTAACAAAATTTAAAAATAGAATTAATAAGAGGAAACAGTTGTTAAAAACTTCTTATCCAGAAGAAAATGACAATTCTAATGAACAGGTAATACATATTTTTAATGAACCATCTAAAGAGGAAAATCAACTACCACTAAAATCATTGTTGTCAATCAGTTATCCAGAAGTGATAGATAATCATAATTATTTTGATCTAAAAGTATACTTTGATACATACAAATTTAATTTTTGATTAAGTCAGTATGTCTATATTCTGTTTTAGCCTCTGATAGAAGATAACGATGTGTTAAAATATATGACAGGGTTTCAACTCAGATCTGCACCTCTACAATTTTTTGATAGACCTTTTCCTACTGAAAAGAACTTATTTGTAGTAGGAGAAAAACTGGAAGGAATTGATCCAAAATATGAAGCATTATTCTGTGTAATGACTGTTACAGAAGTTTGTGGTAATTGTTTGTTAAATTAAATTTGGTACCATAGGTTAAAATAGAAAATTACATTGAGTGGGATTAAGCACTATTTTTTAACAAAAAAATAATTTGACTGGTAAAAACTCCTGGCTTGACTTGAAACATTATTATAATTAAATATATTTTATAAAATTATTTATGTACAATATTAAAAGTGATTTTCTGTCTGATCTATTTTCAGATAATTTATAGATTTTTCAATGTTAAGTAACCCTTTGTTAGTCCACTAAATCACTGTTGTAACATTGTTGATCTAATCCATTTTTACACTTTTGGAATGGCGGAAAACTACCTTTCACAAGTAGCCAACTTGATTTATTAAGTTATTCCTACATGAAATATTCATAACATTTTAATAACTATAAATTCTGATCTTAAGTAATCTTTACAAAAACTGATTAAATCCTAAAAGTTATTATGCAGTTATTACACATTCGTTTATTAGTGTAAAAGTGGTATCAATTAAGTTACTAAAATTACTAGTTAAATATCTATAGGTACATAAACTAATATTGTAATAACTATACTGATAAATTAGGGTGCTAACCCTCTCTCCCAAGCTATTCCATGTTTGCGCCTATGGTTGTAACCCTATTATGGTAAATTGAATTTTTTATTGTTTGGTATGTTTATATTTTTTTTAGGATACCGTATTAAATTGAATTTTGATGGTTATGGATCTGAATATGATTTTTGGGTAAATGCGGATTGTCCAGATTTGTTTTATGCAGGATGGTGTGAAATGAATTCGCGCATTCTACAACCACCGTACAATTATGGGAAAGTATTTGATTGGACTGTTTATCTTAGAGAATGTCAAGCTGTACCTGCTCCAAAGTGCAATTTTATCTCTACTAAAAACCTTAATGTAAGCAATAGTTAATTACTTTTTTATGTAGTGATCTTTAACTACAACCTCAAATTCAACCTTAATTTAATATTGGTCACTTAAATAAATAAATAAACTGACTGAGACTTTTTCATATGTAATATCCCATAGTTTTTTCATTTATTCTGTAATTAGTTTGAAATTTACTTATTTTTGTGGTGAATTAGACATGTTTTTATACAAATATACTGTTGGAAGTTTTATTAAAATAGAAACAGCTTTAACTGCTAGTTTTGTAAACTTTCTTAAGTCATGTAATTTGTTCAAAATGTTCAATTATATTGTTATATTATATGTATGATTATATTTATCATTAAAAAAATGGTAGAGATAACATAAAGATCTAATGTAATTACCATAATTTTGTATGCTTAAAATTATATTTATAAAATATTATTTTTATTTTTTATATATAGAGTTGTAAAATTCCACACAAATTTCATATTGGCGGTAAATTAGAAGCATTAGATAAATTAACCCGTACAGATACGAAACAGTTAATATATGTTGCTACTGTTGCTGATATCTTGGGTAATCGTGTTCGTATTAATTTTGATGGGTGGTCAAATGAGTTTGATTACTGGGCAGATATTACATCAACCTATATACATCCAATAGGATGGTGTGAAAAAAATGGTCGAACTTTACTTCCACCTAGATATCATAAAGGTAATTTGTTATTTTTAACATCATTGAATGCATCCTAAAATATTAAATTTTTTTTAGCTAAGAAAGGAAGAAAACCTTTTAAGTGGACCGAATACTTAGCAGAGACTAATAGTGAACCTGTGCCTGAAGATGCATTTGTTCGCAGACCTTTACGAGATTTTTCTAATGAAATGTTTATAGAGGTTTTTGATTGTGTTGTTCCAAGGCTATTAAGAATTTCTAAGGTAGTAGATGTTAGAGGTGATGAATTAAAAATTGTTTATGATGGATTTGATGATGATTATGCATACTGGATTGAAGACGATGGTCCAAATATTCATCCTGTTGGATGGTCGTCAAAAATTAACCATCCAATTGAACTCCCTCCAGGTATAAATTTACTGATTATATAATTAAATATAGTTAAATTAATAAATTTAGTCGAAACTCTTGTAGTCCGGGCAAATTATACTCAATTTTGACAAATAGCGGAAAAAAAAGCAGGAAAGCTGAATTTTGGTATACACCTTTATTGAAAGGCACTTAGTAACATACTTAAAGTCCCCTAAGATTTAATGACCTCTACCTCGGCTAGAGCTCGCTTTCTGCAAGAAAAATTAGCTTTTCTCAAATAACTCGGTTATTTTTAAGATTATAAGAAAAATACCTATATACTATATTATAGAAGAGGTAATCAAAAAAATAAAAAATGTCCTTACATCATATTATGTTAGAACAATATTTACCTTAATAATCGCACATGAAATATCATATAATTGGTAATTTCTGTCTTCTGACGTCCGTAATTGTGATTAACAGAGTTTTTACTTTGTATTATACTATAATAAATGAACAATTTTGAATTTATTGCTTTATAACTATTATCTCATTAAGTTAAATGCACTTATATCAATTTTCACTGATTTGTAGTTATATTGGTTATACATAGTTATTTATTGTATATCCTATCCCAACAAAACACTATGTCAACTCCTTGTAAAAAAACGCTAATTAAAAAAAATTAAATATAAGTGCTATTAAATGTGTAATATAAGGTGGAATCTAAGTAAATGGTCTGATGTGTAAAATGTATAAATAAGTAATTAATTCAAATTTAAGAAAAATTGGTTATTTATATAAATTTATAATATGAATTATTTTAACTAAAATTGATTCAAATGTAGTTTACTAGGTTGGAAGATTCAGTCTAAAAATGTATAGCCAAGTACTAAGTTTATGAAATAAATTATGCAGACCAGCAGACCCCATTAAAATAAATAAATTTGTTTCCGGCCAATTAAACTAAATTTGGATCAATATAATAATATTCAAACATAACAAAAATATACACTTAAAAGATATAATGTGGAGTTGAAATAATTCATATTATAAATTAATATAAATAACCAATTTTATTAAATTTGAATTAATTACTTATATAGTAGAACTTCCATATAACGGTCACCAAAGGGACTTTAAATAATGACCGCTATTTATAGATGCCCGTCCTACAGAGGTAGGATAACACTAGGATAACACTCGACGGGACCAAAAAAATTGACTGTTACATAGAAGTGACCGTCCTATAGAGGTGACCGTTAATGGAAGTTTTACTGTATATACATTTTACACATTAGACCATTTACTTAGATTCCAACTTATATCACACATTTTATACCAATAATATATTTTTTTTTTTTTTACTTAGCATTTTTTTACACGGAGTTGATGGAGTGTTTTTGTTGGGATAGGATATAAATATATACATACTATGTTTAACCAATATAACCACAAATCAGTTAAAATTGATATAAGTGCATTTAACTTAATAAGATAATAGTTATAAAGCAATAAATTCAAAAGTGTTCTTTTTTTTTTCTTTTATTAGGGTTAAGGCTTCATCCACTAGGTTATTAGCCTGTGGTACTGTAGATTTGTTTACACGTGTGTGTTTGTTTTGGCAGAATTTATTGATTTGGGCACCCATAGGTATCTGCCATGCCTGGGTGGGGGATGGCGGCACTTATTCTCCGGACACATGTATTATAACCACCGTCGCGCGTCGGCCGCCCTAGTCCGCTCAGCCACTCCGTCCCCTATTGTTCATTTATAATAGTATAATTCAAAGTAAAAACTGTGTTAATCACAATTACGGACGTCATAAGACAGAAATTACCAATTATATGATATTTCATGTGCGATTATTAAGGTAAATATTGTTCAAACATAATATGATGTAAGGACATTTTTATTTTTTTAATTACCTCTTCTATAATATAGTATGTAGGTATTTTTCTTATAATCTTAAAAATAACCGAGTTATTTGAGAACAGATGATTTTTCTTGCAGAAAGCGAGCTCTAGCCGAGGTAGCAGTCATCAAATCTTAGGGGACTTTATGTATGTTACTTAGTACCCTTCAATAAAGCTGTATACCAAAAAATTCAGCTTTCCTGCTTTTTTTTCCTCTATTTTTTTAAATTTGCCTGGACTATTGTATTATGTATAATTAATTATAGGCAAATAACTAGAGTAAGCAATAAATGAAAACATTGATCGTTTGAAATGTGTAGTTTGTCTATTTATCTTGTATTTGTTCTTAGTTCTAGGTAATTTTTAGTATACTTAATGTATTAACACTATAATGATTGTTATTTTATTATTTTATTTATTTTTTGTAAATTTAAGCATCTAATACACTTTGGAGTTGCAATATTCGTGGTTGTAAAGGTTATGGGAATTCATCAGATCATTCGAAAACTGATCATGTTGAAATAAAAGATTGTCCATATGAAATGAATGCATGGAAGAATGCTCTTGCTGGGTTGTCAAATGTGCCTGATCGATTGGAAACTCATAATATTCTAACTACCACAACATCCACTAGGTAGTAATAAATGATATCTTATATTTTTATTTAGTGAGTTTATTTGTAAGAATAAGTTAAAGTTAAATTTACTTCTAACTTAATTTATTTTAATTAATTTGTTAGTAATGTTTTACATGGACATAATTTAACTGTCCATTCTCTAAAATGTAATCCTAGTTTAAATACCAAATGTGACCCGAAATGTATATAACTTGAAAAAATTAAAATATCTTGGCTTAATTATAGATTATAGACTTAGATGGGATAGTCATGAAAATTATATTAATGGTATTTTACGAAAATTTTTCTATGTATTTAATGAAGCCATTTATATATTAGATGTAAATTATAAAAGAATTATTTATTTAGCTTTAGTGTAATTTTTTTTCTCATATAGTATATCCATTAAATGGTATATAATTATGCAAAAAATCCATGTAAATAATAAATTATTTATTTATTTGTTTATAATAATTAAATGTACGGAGTCCTTAAACAAAATGGTTTAAATTACAGCAGTAAGAGATTACAATTGATAATAAAATATGTCAGGTACATAAAGAGAAATATACAAAAATTGTTATGAATAATAATTATAAAACTAGTAAGATAATTACTAAAATACAATAAAATAAGTTAGTGTAAGACAATATAAATATAAACTTAACTAGTTAAAATCTGTGTATTATACTCATTTAATTAAATATTTTTTGTATACAAAGTTGTAAAACCTATCTTTACCCTCTTTTGTTAACTAAGTATTTTATTAAGGAGTTCATATGTAATAAATTTTATTTTTTTTGAGGCTAAAAAGCTTATTTTCTTGATTTTATTCCTATATATCAAAATCTTGCAATAATTATGTTACACTATTAAGAAATGTTTACAAGAATATTATTTAGATTTATATTTATGTGTAGAATCTAACTAGATAGGTATATATTATGTTTAGAAAAATATTGCAAAAAAAGTTGTTTGTTAAAGTAGAAATACCTCTTATTTGTTTGTTGCTAGTAAGGAAAGATAGCTTCTTGAAACACTTTACACATAACTATTTATTACATCTTAAAATAAATTGTTGTTTAGTGGTTATGGTTAGTCTAAAACTATAATTACATCACACTTATTATAGATAACTGCGGTCAGTGTAGATAATCATTCCATCCATGTTGATGATGTTGTTGTTGTTGCTGTTATTATTAACAGTTAGACTAGTCACTAAAAAAAAATTCAACTCTTAAAAAAGCTTTAAACTTTATGTTTGAATTATTATTTAAGGTAATATTTTTATGTACATAAACATTACTTTTAGTACCTATACAAGAACATGATAAAACCTGTTTAATACAACCATTATTAAATTGTTCGGTTTACTAACTAAGGAATGACAGTTCAATTCTACAAATAAATTGTTGGTATTAAATAACAATACAAAAAGGTTATGTGTACAAATCATTCACTCAAACGCAGTATGCTTAACTTCCCGACTTTTTTACTAATTCTCCCAAATGTAACCCGTCAGTATATAACTATAGTCTATACTCACTTTTCAAGTCCCCTGTACCAATGTTTTGCAAACGTTTTCTCTCCTGGGCTCAATTAAATTTGGTTATTTTTTTAACTTCATTGTCATCCACTATAATTGGCGGCGTGGATTTATCACTTTCAAATATACCAGGCATAAAATTAGACTGGTAATTTACGATTGAGCAATATAAACTATAATATATACTTTGAACGTTTAAAACAAATTATTAAAACTATCAATGAAATCTAAGAAGAAAATATGTTATGATTTTAAATTCTTGGCAGTTTATTAAATTAAGTAAATTATACTCTGAATAGTGGATATTGTATCCAATGATTTTTTAGGGACAAAGCCCCCCATCCATCTGTTCGAACAGCATCTATATTATAACACTATACTTGTGATAACTATTGAATTTTATTGTAATTATTCAAATTAATATTTGATGTACAATATAATCAAGTATAATTTTACTCATTATCCATGCCATTATCTCGTAATCATCAAAATATTACTTATATTATGAAAGTACTATTAACACTATTCAAATTGTACAAACACTTGTAATAGCATTCAGTGTGCTGAAACATTATAATTTGTAAGAAATAAAAATAATATTGTTTTACAAAATAATATTTGAATATATTGTAATTATTCCCAGAATTAACAGATATGCCTGATGGTATAATATCACAGAATTTGTTATACCATACCTAGTATAGGTTTCATTTTTAAAAAAAACACGTGTCCTACTGAATGTTTAATTATTCACATCCATACGATTTAGTGGAACCGCGGAAGCGTCAAGCTCGATACGATTATTTGTAGTATTTTGTACTTGTATCTACAGTTTTAAAGCTTACCATAGTGCCTTCGAGGTATCTCGGACACGATGTAATAACCGAGGTCTTACTAATTTAATTTATTTCTTCTTCATAATATCTGTGTTTATCATGAGTTATAATTCTTTTAACAGCTACAATACATATTCGATTCACACTGACAGCATTAATCCATTCGTTTTTGACAAACGGATATAATATATTATTATACTCGCATTTGATAAACTGATGCAGTGTAACGTCAAACTCAATATTCGGATTGGTTGAACCCAATTCACTAATGTCATCTAAAAAATCTTTTTTGACATTCTCCAGTTGCTTGTTGACCAAACCATAACAAATTGTATGTGTATTATTAACCCGTAAAATACGTAAATTGTTATTATAAGTCAAGCGAATGGATCGTGTATAATAGCTGGCAAATTATCCTCCGGGAATCAATCTCAAAATAATATAGTTGTTTCCACATCGAAGACGAACCTACAAACCCACGACGGGCATAACCGAAAAGGGAACACAACGGTCAACAACTGTTGGCAGCGGTGTTCGTTGTCGAAGCAAATTATATTCAAAATAAAAAATTCACCAATAAAAAAAAAAAAAAAAGAAGAAAAACATCAAAACTCAGAATAAATAATATTTACAATATACAGAATATTTAATATAGTAGGTATACGTCATATTACTCCAGCCAAGCACGTACCAGTGCGTACCATACGTGCGATTAGTATAATATTATTAATATTAATTCTCGTCATCAAAACTAGCGTCGTCAATTATTCGGCGAAAGGAGGCGCTATTACATCATTCCAGTGAGGACACAGTCGGCAGAGCGCACTCACGGAACACACACGCAGAAGAGACGCTACAAAAGCAGTCGCAGAGGCGCTTTCGTCAGACAGTGCGAGACGAAGAAACTCCACTTCATATGAATTGAAAAAGTATCTTAAGTATAGGTATCATGTTCATTCGTATTATACGAGAAAGTTTTATTTTTATTTTTATAATAAACTAGCCGATCCCGTGCACTTCGTCGCCCGTTAAACGTATCAACTCAATACGGCTCAAACATTGTTCAATTCGTTATTCAATATTCGGTGTATGGTGTCCAAAATTTATCTTATCTTTTCCGTTGCCCGGAATAAAAATTCTGAATCGCAGCAGTACATTATCAGGTAGG
>WHPZ01536260.1:0-32151 GCA_016617965.1 Macrosiphum rosae | reverse complement strand
CGAGGGGGGTGGAAAAGAAATCAAATTCCCTCTTCGGAAGAGCTGGCTGCTGCGACTACGCCAATTTAAAATCAAACACCCTCCGCCTTTCAACATTTTTCGCTATTGGATTTTTTCTTTACTCCCTTTTCGCCCTCTTCCATACACTCTGTCAACGGTGTGTGTGTGTGTTTTTTATATTTTTTTATAATCCCGACAGCTCCCCGTCGTACGCTCACTCACACCTACCCACACACATTCGTATACCTACACACACACACATATATATATACGTGCGTTGCTTGTCTTGCGCAAAGTCTTGCGAAGATATCGATCTGCAGACGCGTGGCGAACGAAGCAGATATTAATTTCAAGAAAAACGAAAATTAATGTACAGAAAACCGTCTAGATATTATTATGTATGTTCTCGCGCTCGCTTATGCATTATAATATCGAAAGTCGGCATTATTATAAACAAGAGTTATAACGGGTATACGCGAGCAAACGATGGTATATACGACATATGAATATAATATAATATACCGAGTCATAAAAACCGATACTTGGCGGCGGCGGAGGAGCTCCCGATACAATCATAAATTACGGTTAATTTATACAAAGAAATATTTTTATTTATTCGTATTTTTATTCTCCCCGCCGCTATTAAAACGAGTAAAAAAAAATAATAATAATAATAATAATACTTATTTTTCTTCTTCTTAAAAAATATTTACGGCCGACTTAAAACCCATTGTCCGGCTCGCGAGCCCGAGATCGGAGGCGACAACCCGACACGTAGACATGCGCATTATACACATACACACATTCATTTAGATATTTTATGGTGTTTTTCTCTCTTTCTATATATTATTATTATTATTATTATAACTTATAAGCGCAGTCGCGCAGACTCGTGTACAGGCGACCCGCTCTTTTTCGCCCGTACATTGTGATCGTATATTATATATATATATATTATACATATTAAATTTTTTTTTCCAGTCTCCGGTCTTTTTTTTATATTTTTTTTTCGGTTTCGAAATTATTGTTTATTATTGTACGAGTGTATATTAATACGGGCATGTGGTGTGTATGTGTGTGCGCTCACCGAATGGAGGCTCCCGGAGCGAGAGGTTTTTAGTATTTTTAATTATAAGCCGAACGACGCGTAAAAAAGTCGGTTCATTAAAAATACATTTTTATTTCGTTTCTCCCCGTGGTATACGTATACATAATATAGGTTTCTCGACGCGCACATGCGTGTAATATAATATTATATTATTATATATACGGTCGGTTTTTACAACCGAAACGTGATTTTATGTACCAGAGCCGCGATGACGTTCGGGCGCGCGAACGGCATATTCCGGTAATAACAATAATAATAATAATAATATGGTATAATGCGCGTGGTGTTTAGGGCCAAATATTATATTGGGCTTTTTACTTGTATTATATTACTATCGTCATTCTTGCAGCAGACGTTCTTCTGCGCACACTTCGTGCGCATGCATAGCAATTGGTTTTCGACCGGCGAAAACGACGAATGTCGCGAGCGGAAAAATGCTAGCGGATGATAGAAAAAACACGGCAAACAAAAACGAATCGAGTCGTTTACGTAACCCGGACGGGTAATTTTTGCGCTTTTAGTATATTAAATATATATTATTGTCGCGCCGGACGCGCTAAGACAATGGGCGAGAGACTATAATAATAATATTAGGTTTACGATAAGCGTATATTGTACGAAGCGTCGCGGCAATAGACGCAGCCGACGGAAATTATGTTTGTGTAATATACGTTTGAATGCGCTCGGCGACAACGCGTATACAATAATATGATATTACATTAAACTCGGACACGATATTATTATTATTATATAAATGGAAAGTGCGTTTCAAAGACATTAAACTCCTACGCGAAAAATGGCGTCGTCGTCGTCGTCGTCTTCGTCGGCTTGGTCGGTCCCGACTCGGGTATATATTTTATACCTACATAATATTTATATATATATAAGTATGTATATGTGTTTGTTTGTGCGTGTAAAGGTACTCGCGTATATATACATATAGCGATCGCGGTCCGTGCAGCGGTCTCTGCAGGTTAATGGATAACCGTAGTCGCGATTTACAACGTTCTCGATTTTCAGGACTCTGTCGCGATTTCCGATAAAAAAAAAAAAATCGAAAACACGCCCACGACAGCTGTATGCGTTTTATATATATATATGCAACGACGACGATAATATACGATGTATAACAACAATAACGCGTTCCGTGCAGAGCTCGGGATAAAGGTACACAGGTACCTATATACAGGGTGCAACGGAATCTCCGACACTTAATAAAAATTAACGTGTCGGTAAAAAAAGATTGAATTTACATAATATCGTAAATAATTATTATATTATTGGCTCGGAAAATCGTTTTTTTTTTTTTTTTTGGCACAATTTAAACCCGATAGACATAATACCACGTGTGCTTGCAACAATGACATATTAAATGTTAGCCACGTAAAATATGATATAATTATATAATATTATATGCGATCGTGATTAAAATCTTCGTGTGCGGTGGTTCGGGACGATCGACTTATTTGCGCTCAGCTGCGCAGAGATATGTATTGCGCGTGGAATTCGTTCACTGGGGCTGATTACCTACGACGTGTCACGCAGTAAATCTCTGTCTGATAAAATACGACGGCAGACTATTATAGTATAGCAGTAATGTGTACTTCTCTAAACGGAAATCCGCCAGTGTCTGTTTCGACCCGTTTCGGAATGATAAACATGCATATATCGCCTATATATTATCAGTATAAATGTAGGTACGATTTTGCAGGGATTTCGAGTATTTCGTATTATTTTTATTCCTCCACCTATGTGTGTGTGTGTGTGTTTGTGTGTGTGTACAAACACGTCGACAAATCTCGTCGTTTTTCGGTTAGATAAATTAGTTTCGGATCCGCAGTAGCTCTCCGGCGTATATAAAATATATATAACGTGCAGCGTGAGCGCAGCTGCGTCTCGATCCTCTCTTTATGTATACCTACAACACACACATTATATACATTAAACACCATCGAAAATCTCCGTACGGCCCCCACCGATTGTTTTTCCCGCTCGGCACAACATAATATACACACACACGCAAATATGCAGCTGGCCGTTTTTGCAGATCACGGGACATTAGCCAAATATCGGGCAAAACAATCGGGTTTTCAGGTAAAAACCGCCCCAGCTGGTGTGTACCGCACCGCACATATTGTATAGGGTGGAGGCCGGTGACAATGAGAATATTTCCCATCAAACACACGACCGTCCGTTCTCCACAAAACCGAATTTCGTGTATAAAATATTATATACGTTACTGGCTAATGTACGAAATTTCGCATAATCGGAGGATTCCGCGTAAGGATCTCTCTCCTCGTTATTATTATTATTATTATTATTGCTTATTGTAATCCTACAACGGCCACGTGAAGTATTTATAAGAGTCTGTACTCACACACACACACACATACACACGCAAAAATATATACATGTATATAATGTATCGACGATATTACAATGCGACGTATATGCCCGTGCAGCGCTGCGAGTATAGGGACAATGGCCCGCTCGCCGCGCCTATCGTGTTTATTTTCACGAATATAATAATTTTGCCGATATACGATAATAATATATAATATATATAATATATATATTTATATATAATATAAACTCACATTCACACATGCACATATATCTGCATATACATAGGTAGATATCCACGTATATAAATAAATGAAAATGTTTATAATAGGTTATAATACAATATATACGAGAGTCCGGTATAAATATATAATATTATATTATATTCTACACGCGGACTGGTCGTGGAGGGGTAACTGTGGATAGTTTAGAAGAAGAAAAAGAAGAAGTTAATCTGATTCGCGAACGCGCATTGTTATGGTAATTTATGACCAGAAGTCTCAGACGATATAAATATGCTCGTATTCTTCGACGAGCGTTTATAATAATAATAATAATATAATATGGAATAGAACATAATATTATTTTAGATACCATGCGATTATATTATTGAAACAATAAATATTGTTTCGGTTTCTCCGTGATGTACCGCGGCATTATGTGAGGGGGGTTTCCACATGTATTCTGCGCAATTCGCTACTACGGAAAACGAGCCAGTGGTTCGTTACAAGCATAGTTTCCCGGCGGCTAGGAAACGTTTCTGTGAAAAAGAGCTTTGGACACGCGTACGTTATGTTCTACGGAGGGAAACACGTGAGGGCGCAGAGTCGCGTCTTTTGTGAAACCCAGTCCGGTTAATAATATAACGTCATCGAGGCGCAAGACACGAGCTGCGCAGCACAACCCCTTTTTTACAGTCATTATCGCCAGCGTATCTTATAAAGGTCATTATTTGATACAATAGCGATGAATCTTTTGAAGCCGAAGGCGGTGGTTGCGGCACCTGCAGCGGCAGCGACATGGCCGGTGGTCTGTTTATATAATATACGTACATAACATCATATCATGTGTACCTTCCCACTGTATACATTTTCCTTTCGGTCACGACTTTTGTCGAAAAAGGCTCTCCCCCTACGACACCGACCGGGTTATCGATTCGTCGTTTGTCTACACGTATATCTACATAGAAAATAAATAGAATTATATATGTGATATATGATTAAAACCACGGGCCATTTGACGCGAAATGAGTACAAAAATAAAAAAGGCGCGCGCGCGACAATGCCGACTAGCTATGTGCATGTGCCAGAAGGGTTACCGCTTTTTGTTTGTTATTTATTTATTTTCGAGCGTGATGTATGTTTTACATTTTTAACGAAAACCCGGGGACAATAAAAAGTTAAAATTTATGGCCCGGCCGTGCAAATTCGGAGCGCGTGTGCGTTTTGTTTTGTTTTTTTTTATTTATATTTTTTGTCCTCCGCGGTAACCCGGAAAAAAAACATTAAAGGGGATAAAGACAAAAATAATACATATAACGAAAATAATTTTTTACGATCATACATATCCTCTCACACACGCACACACGCATGCTATACCGTAATGTATATGAAAACGGTCGCACACAATGGCCACGCGTTGAAATGCAGTGGAAATATAATTCGCGAGGACACGTCTCGTGTACATATAATATGTCTATAATATATTAGTTTTGTGTATTTTAATACATTTTGCATTATTTTTCCGCCCCATGTAAGTCGAGCGCGCACCATTTCCATAAAAACGCGTCTATATATAGAAAGTGAGTTAGGGTTGTCACAAAAGGCCCCGGTGTAAACGATACACAATCCTTTTGTTCTGCAGCGGTTCCCGGGGGCCTGTTCCTGATTTTTATTAAAAATTATTATTATTTGTCGTTTCGAAAAAAAAAGGTCGTTAATTTTCCCGGAGATTTGAACTTTTTCCGTCCGAGGGGGCTCTGTTGGGGGGGAGGTGGGTGAAACGGTTTGACAATTATAAATAATATACGTACGCGCTCTGCAGTCGGTTTCACCCGTTTAATAATGGGCGTTTTTGACGAACCATTGTTCCCGCAATCGTTTCGAAAATCCATTTATCGTCGTTATAACTTCGACGTTCGGAATCGCAAAGGGTTATACACACAGACAGTGTCGCATTACCGCCGCAGCCCACACCTAGATTTCATTATTATTACATAATGCGAAGTGCCTACTCGGCGACGTCCGACAGCAGTATGCGTTAATAGTATAAAAGTGCAACATATATAATATTATAGTCACATTATACGTATAATTCACGTACATTGTCAAAAACTAAACTTACATAGCCCCTTTCACACCGACGTGTGAATATAGGTAGACTACCACGTCGACTTATCCGAGACTATAATAATATAATATATAGGCTGCCACCCCGTGTATGTACAACACGCGATCTTCGAAACACCATTGCGGTCGCTGGAGATGATATTTTAATATTATTTTAACACTCTGAGGATTGTTATATTATTTTTGTAGTTATCTCGTCTATAATGCAATAATTGTGGTGCGTCATACTCGTGATCGTCTATACACATACACACACATATATATAAATTCATTGGTAGGTATACTTCACGCGGTACACTGCACGTTAATTACGGACGGGCCGTAGCTCAGCCGCTTGTATACATATACATGATATTATATACTATAACATAATATTATTATATATACGTATGTATAATATACGGCGACGGATAAAAATCTTAATGACCCCGTTCTCGTCATCGCATATAAAGTGTGATGATGTCCGACCCATAATAATTTATGAGAAGGGAGGTGCCCCCCCCCCCGTCTTCTCCGCTGCTGCGGCGACGAGCACGTAGCTATCGTTCGTCATAAGTATACACACATATATATAGTACACCTATAAATATATAATATAATATCGCCACCCGCACTACAACACAGGTGCGAGTGGATTAACACCTATAGGTTCGGATGTAATATATTTATATATATATATATAGACAGGTACGAACAATAACGACTATACGGTGTGCGCAATTGCACACGTACCTCCTCCACGCCAGCTCGCGCGCGTGTGTGTGTATAAGGTTATATATTATATTAATGTATAGGAAAATATCGTTGAAACAATGGTCGTGTTTTTTTTTTTCGGACAACATTACAATATTATTATTATCATTATTATTACAGACGCCGTCGACGCGGTGCTGTTGTTACGATTATTATTATTATTACACTTGTAACCGGCTCGTGCGGCTCGCGTTGCATTCCTAATGAACCTACACGCCCGGCAAACTCGTTGCGCTTTTTTTCATACGAAATAGGCTCGTAAAATAAGGTTTACTCGGCCGAAGTAAAAAAAAAAAAAAAAAAAATACAACAAAAATCCGCCATATCGATATCACAATATTCACAATTACATCAACACAATATGGTATATAATACGCACAAATACGTAGCGACGGTGTACGTCGATCGGACGTTGCCAAATGGTACCATTAAAATATACCACTAAAATAAAAGTCGTCCCGTCGTGGATTATAATATATTTTTATTATACATAGCAATAGACAATAGTGCCGTTGCACGTCTGGCGATCGTACGACACGTATATTATATACATATTACACACACACAAGAGTCCTCACCGTAGGCGGTTTTTTTTTTATTTTTAAGTGCCGTTAATTAGGAAGTAGGTACGTAAAAAGTTCATCAAGCTTACACACTGCTGCTGTGTACGAGGTATTAATTATCGTCTGGCCCGTTGGTACATAATAATATAACGACACCGACGACGACGACGACGACGATGATGATGATGATACAAATAATAATAATAGCGTGTAACGTTTTGTCGTTGCCGCCGCCGCCGCCCGGTCCGCGACTTGGCGCTGCGGCTCCGATTGTCCCATTAACGCGTATCCTGTTTCGTGATTCCGCGTCGCGAAAGCCCGGCTTGTGTATTAAAACAACAACGACCACGACGACGACGATAATGATTGTAATAATAATAATAATAATGACAATAATAACACTAATCGTAATACTCGCCGTGTGCGTAATACGTATATAGTATAAGTATAATAGTGTACACGCGGCGGCCGGTCTCGAGTGCAGTCGCCGACGCTCCGCGGCTCATCACAATATCCGCTGCGAGCCCGTGACTAAAAAAGTGTGAAACGACTAATTACCCGTAATTAATGTCTTACGGTGTGTGTCGGTCGAACGGCCGTGTGCGCACTCGGCGGAGTGAGCGAGACGGACCGGCGGCGGGAGTGAGTAAAAGAAAAGAGGGAATAAAAAAAAACAGTGTTTGGTTAATGACCGACTTCCGGTGTGTTTTTCGGCTTACTCTATTCATTATATTACCTACCTACCTACTACTACTACTACTACTATAGTACTACTACTACGACGACGGTATGCGTTTTATTTTCATTCTCTATTTCTTTTTGTTTTGGACGTGGTTTTTATATACATTTTCATTCCAATGCCAGTTAACGAATTATCATCATACCGCGCGTACCCCCGCGGTGCGGGCGACCGGTCACGGTCCTCGTTCAGATGCCGCGGTTTATACCGTAGGTACCCATGTACAATATACACCGGTACGTCCCGCGATGGACATCACGGTCCGCGCGATGTACCTGCAGCTTACGATACCTATAATGTACACGGTGACTACATTATTCCGATAGCTCGTCCAAACCGTTGCATACCGGATAGGTTGTAAACTTGTAACCGACGTGACCTATAGGTGCATACCGGGTTGGGCGATTTGTCGTCGCGGCGCGCTTCGAACGTCGTCCGTACACGATGTATTTATGGGCGGTACACTGTTGCAGTCTGAATGGCCATCACTCGATTCCGGAAGTAGGTAATATTATAACTGTGTGCAGAATATTACAATTTATTTTTTTATTCATGGAAATATCGAACGGAAGTCGTTAAACGCGATTATAATTACTTTACGTACAACATTATTATCGTTATTATAAAATTGCATCGGAACGGGCGAGAGAGCTGTGCACGCGGTCGTATCGAATCGATTTTTATCGCCGAGTTAAAAAAAATAAAATTCGTCGATATAATAATATAATACAATTATTATATTACGATATTGTACGCACCGCAACGGTCAAAAGGATTTCAGCCAATCGGAAATCCGACAATATCTGCGCAACATTGATATCCGCCGAGATTAAAACATTGTTATTGCCGTCGCCGTTCAATAATATCGTTAAATAATTACAATATAATTTATTATTGTAATGTTATAATATAAATTATAGTATACGCGGACCATCCGCACCGCACGGCCGTCGAACGTCGAAGGTTTCGGATTTTATGCGTTTTTCCCGTCGTAAAATCGCTTGGAGAGTATTCGTCTGCAGTGAAGATTTTATTGCTCGCTGCTTTTGTGCGGCGACCGTCCAATATCGTCGTCTTGCAAAGTGGTTAATGAGTTTTACATTTTTGTTCCTTAAAATATTATGGTTTTTGGTTTGCTTGCAATTCAGACGTCGGCGGCGAGTTTACAATATATGACGTAAATTCGGTGCAACGAATGCTATATATAGTTGTGGCTTGTGGTAGACACCTTTCAAAGCACTCGCATAAAAAACTTAATAATAATAATAATAATAATGTTTAAATCGTGTAATATTATACACGTGAAATAGGTGTGTATATTACGTTATTTTTTTGTCTATCGAGGAAACCTCTGCGCTTGGGGTGGTGTGGTCCGTATATATAAGCGCGACGAGAAGGGCGGTTTTCTTCCCTCTCGATAAAAGGGACAAGTTTGATTATTTTTTCTCATTTCTTTCTCTTTCTTTTTCGCGCGTAGAGACTTAAAAATTGACAACGACGCTCGCCCGAAGGGTAAAAAAATGTATAAAACGAATTATTATTTTTCTGGCCGAAAGCCGATCCCTATAGTGATATAAACACCATCTCCGCCACCGCCACCCCACACGCATACGAACCAATCGATAAGACGAGGCTCGTATCGACGAGTCTCCGAGACGGCTCAGCGGGCCACCAGCCTGAAGCGGAGGGGCCGAGATATTAAAATATTATTTTCTAAAGCACCCGCCTCGGAAAAGCTTATAAATAACATACGATATTTCGATGGGGACGAATTCGCAGGACGTATAGATGTCTCGCACTCCGTTGATTTATTCGCAAGTCCCTAGAATCCTTTCGCCAATAATATAAAGTGCATATTATATTCGGCCGCTGTGCACTGTGGAATGTACTCGGATCACTAATATCGTCTATTCGTCTAGTCGGATCGTAATATTATTTTAATATTGTCGTTTCACAGTAATATTAATTTTATGAGAACCCTCGTCGCGTCGGTCAGATAATATGGAAAAAGTCTAGTTGCACGTTTCGACATGGCGGTGTGTAATCGGTTACAGTGTGTCGTGTGTGTGCGTTGTGTCAGTGTATGTCTGTGTGCGTGGTGGAACTGAAACCTCTGTACATTTCATAATAATTGGATTACCGTGCGTGATTAGTCGACCGCACACTTCCGACCGCGGCGGCGATCACATATTATAGATATAGATGCATATTATTTTTATTATCATTATTATTGTACGTTATGCGTATACGGGCTTAGACAGAAAGAGAAGGAGATAGAGTGACTGAGAGTGAGAGAGAGAGCGATAGAGGGAGATAGAGCGTGAGCGAGTGAGACCGGGTGAGAGAACAGTGATTTATTAAGTGGGAAACCTTTGAACGGTATTATATTATATACCTATTACGTATAGTCTTCTGTTCATTGCGGCGTTATTGTAATCCACCGGGCGACGACCATATCGTGTTATTGTCACGTCATTATGTCTTATTAACGACAATCGAAAATGAAAAAAAAAATCTATGTGTATACGGTCCGGATGAGCTAGTCGGAACTTGTGTAATGATCGGAAAAAGTTAACATTTTATAATCTCGTATATTGCTCCTTGTTTGAGGGTCTCACGATTACAAAATCACTAAAGAACTAATCGTCGAGCTTTTCAAAACGCAATCAAATTGGAATTTTTTCAAGAGCATTGTAATTTTTTTCGCTTACTGCGGTAGAGAACAGGGTGATAAACCCTTAACCCTACCGCCATATATCTCTTGGTTTCCAAGTGTTTGGTCATAAAGTGTAATAACTACGTACCAATGGTATAACCATTATTGTACCACGTGTAACCGAATCGTATGCCCGCATCGATTATACATAGCATTTTACAATTTTAAATATCGTGTATGTAATAATATATAGTAGTTATACGTAGCCCGGTGCGGTTTAGTGCACTATATAATATAATATAATGTTATTGCCACCATAATAATATAATAATTAATATTATTGTATACTACGACGTACCGTGTAAACGTATCGAAAATATTATTACTACCGTTTCCTGTTTCGTTTTTATTTTCCCCCGAAAATTATATCGCCACGTCCTTCCCGGCCAACAGTGTACAATATCATACGATGACGTATTATCATATACCATACATCTCCTCTCTGCACACAGTCCATACACACCACAATCATATACGAGTAGTCGTATATATGTACCCACGGCTGCAGTACACAATATTTTGAAATGTAATATCGCCTGCTCGTACGAGCGACGACCATTATTATGTGTATAGATATAATATAATACCTACGTATAAGTCGTGTGTTTGTGCGACGCGTACGTTTTTTAATATTCTTACACGTATATAATAATATGTATATTAGACGTGCGTACCCATACTCGCATGCGCACACACACACACACACACGCGCGTGCGCGCCATCGCGAGCTTATATACGTATATTATACGAATAATGTGTTCTTTATTATTATTATTTCTCTATATATAGGTACCTACGTACGATTTTTTTTTTTTTAGAGAAAATTTTTTGTTCTTCCACTCTCGAGTTTGGCTCGCCAAGACCGGTTCTGCTCTGCGGTACGGAATACAAATTAAACACACTAGCACACGCACACACACACACACACACACACACACACACACACACACACACACGGCGGAACAAGAGGCGATTTTGTAAAACAACCGTCGCGACCTCGTGATTTATAGGGAATCGGTACGGAGCGGCGGCGGCGGCGGCGGCGGTGGCCGAGACTCCAATCTAAATGGATTTAGATTTTATAATATACACTTACGTCACATGTTATATCCGCAAGGCTGTATAATATATTCCTGCAACTATAATATCGTCACCGTGTCGTGGATAGAAATTTTTCGTCCGTTTTCGATGCCTTTCTCATTTTACCGGATGTTTTGTTTATTTTTTCTTCCCGACCCGACCGCTGTGACCTTTTCACAAAGTCATTTATATGTATAGCCGTATATTATACTATTATATATTATAGTTTAGGTATACATTATACTGTAGCATGGGTAGTATAGGTACGCGTACGAAGTATACACTAAACCGTTATCGCGTAGCCCACTCTCTATGGCTTCCTAAGGCGTAAATTGGCTTTGCCCGAATAATTAAAACCGATGATATAACTCATCGGAACCCTCGTAATTAATTAATCCGATTACATTGTTATTTCATGTCTAATCCGTTCAATGCGTATAACAAAATATTATATTATCGCATGTACCTATTATATATAGGTAGTGATAACAACATCAACACATATTATTATTATTATTATATCAGCTAAGCAGGGCGACTCGTAAGAAACCGTACATTCGTCACGAAAGAGAGATCTATATGGATTCTAGAAGAGTTATAAACTCAAGCCGTTTTCGAACTTCAACATATAAACGAAAAACTCGTCGAGCAACAGTGTTAGAATTCTGTGCATATTTTAATCAACACTGCAGAGGGATTGAGTAAAACATATTTTAAAATCTAATAATCGACAAATCGCGATTTTTTGTCTTTTGCCGGTGCCGGTTTTGAACTCGTGCGGAGGGGGGGGGGCTATTATAATGGCATCCTAAACAGTTTGCGCCGTCCGATGATTTGACGAAAGCGCCGAATTTGACGACGATAATAAGGGACGTTTTACAAATAAATAGGTAGTGCGCTTTCGTTAGTGCTGTTCGACTTGTTCGAGTAGTTCTCTGCGGTGGGTGTGTGCCGCATACAATATATATATAAGGCGGCGTATATTTAATAATAAGAGAGCGGCTGCAACGGCGCGCGAGAACAAGGAGAATATTATGAAAAAAGTATATATATAAATCAGATCATTTCGTTTTCGTTCCGCACACCGTCACGAGGGGGATTTTTTTTTTTTTTAATAACCGTTGCCTTTCACGCCCACCTTGCTTTGCCTTTTTTTTTTTTTAATTAAGGAGCCCCTTATTTTTTTCACTCCTCAACGGCAGTGTAGCGGTGTGTGCGTGTGTGTGTGTGTGTGTGTGAGTGGTGCGCAAACAAGACGCGAACTTAACAAACTGTAAAGAAGTGAAAATAAAATAAACCGCAAAGGGTCTTTTCTTAATTTTTTTTTTTTTGCGTACGTAAATATAATATGTACACAACAATCCGGTGGAGGCGGTGGTGGCATTAGCATGAAAGTCGCGCTCGCGAATCGAATCCTAAATGAATCATCGGGCTCGGTATAATAATAAGAAGCAACCGACCGGTCCCGACTGTGAAGGGGTGAGGAAATCTCCGGTCGAGGGTTGTATGCGTCGCAGCCGCAGAAGGGCGCGCAGACGAATTTTAATTATGTCGTTCGGGCGAAAGTATAATATTCAAACCAGAGCAATATACCTACTCTGCAGTATATATACACAGCGCTTAATAATAATAATAATAATAATAAACCACGTGTATTATTATTAAAAAAAAAAAAAAAAATGCGCATACCCGTTTCGAGTTGTTGACAAACGAGCTGATGTAACCGGAATAATGCATTTTGTACATCCTTATCGTGGCGTTGCTATCGTTCCTTCTATTCCCTCTCCGCAGGAGTCTTTCGTCTTTTAACGCCCCGCTAATAATTATTGCTCGACGCGTCCAGTCACGTCTCGCAAACGAGAAACCCTACACGGCAATGCCGCTTCGCCGGATTATAATATGATCTATTATAAGTGGGCTGGCTATACGCCTATTTTCTTAACAGATTTTTGCGTTTTTACCCAGTCGAAGTACGTAGGTACAGTTATAGATGGCATTTTTGAAATTATTTAGAATAAAAACAATAATTATTGGGAATTTTATTTTTGTTTTTATAACGATGGTGACAACCAGCTATGTCTAATATTGTATGATATGAATCTACATAATATTATGTATAAAATATAATAATGAAAATAGTACAAATAGGTACGGATACTATAAGTTATTGAGAAATGAGGCAGTTTTTTAATTTTAAAGGTATTGATGGTTTTGAATTTTTAATGTCCGGTGTGAAGTGGCAACGTCGTAAATTCTGCAGTAGTTCGATGGCATAAAAAATTGTAAAAACATTATTTTAACCTATCCATATATTATTATGGTTTAAACCGTATAAAAATACAAACGATCGAAAAAAGGGGAAAATCGATTGAGAAAATTAGGCCATTTAAATGGATGGTATAGGTATATGGTACCACCGCCGCGTTTCATGGGTCAATATTATAATAATATAATAATAATGTGCCCACCTCCCCTCGGCAGTCGGCGTGGCTCCGGGTCGTCGTCTGCGCATATATTACGCCGTTTTTTATACATCAATAATAATAATAATAATAATAATATTATTATTATCCCAATTAGTATTCTGTGAGCGTTGTTATGAGCGCGTAGGAAGTTTTTTCTTCATTTTTTTTTTTTTTTTTTGTAATACCTCGTTTTATTATTATTGTCCATGTGTGTATATATTATTATACAGAAGTACGCGTTCGCCCGAGTATATCTATGTGTATACTCACCGTATAGTTTTGTGATCAGAGGGTATGCGATGCGTCTGCTGTTGTTGTTGCTGCTGCTGCTGCCGTTGTCTCTCATTTTTTTACCTTTCTTTTATTAAAAATAATTATTCGGGCAGGTGTTCGGGTCGACGACGAACGGATTACGCTCGGGCTCGCGCGCATGTGTGTGTGTGTGTGGCGATGATGTGCCAGTCATTTTTAGTGTATTTTTTTTTTGTCTCTACGAAACTCGCGCTTTAAATTTAAATTATAAAAAAACGCACTCAACGAGTTTTATTCATAAAACACAACGGGGCGTGGGCGCGAGACGCTCACTAGCAAACAGCCGGCTTTACGCGCTTCCCCGCTTACCCGCGTCACCGTAGTTATATATATATTCTATACGTGCACACATAGAAATCAGTTGTTAATTTAACTTTTACATAAATTGTTGAACAACTAAATTTTAAGTTATGTGCTTAGGATTGTTAAGGTAACACTAGTGTGTAACTGAATTAACATTTTAGTTCAGCAATACATATTGTTAAAATAGTAAAAAAAAATGATATTGGGTTATTAATTTGTATGTACCTAGTTAAAACAACATTTATTTGCACTCAAATTGAAGATAATAAGTTTTACATGCTACATTTATTTAAAACAACACCAGTTGTATGTACGACTTGGTGTTAAAATCATATATAAATATTCGTGTGTTTAATTATGGTTAAAACAACACCAATACATTGTTGGATGAAAATACAATGACATCACTTTAACACCATGAATCTTAATTTAACCACTGTAACTTTTAACTTCACCAAACTATACGTACTTAGATCTCCATTTAAATAACAACGTTTTCCCATTATTCACAATGTTAGGTAGTGGCACGATAGGTGGGGCGTTAAGTTGGGAATCCCACTATGGATGACCCGTATGCAGATCAAAACCTAAGCCCACAGGAATAAATTTTGCATTTTTTGATATATTTATAATGTAATACAAACAACAACTAGTGCCAAGCCAACATCAAACAAGTGTTGGGTGTACTAAATTATGTTTAAATGTTTGCTAGTAGTATTTCAACACCAAGCTTACTCCATCTTTAAATCTACGCTCAAATGTGTTCAATAATAACACCATATTTCCATGTGTGTAACAATTCGTATAAATTATGACGTTATACGATCATATTTTTACGGTATATAAGGTTACGGATTGTTTTATCAAACTTCCACCTCGTTTATCGTGTCAACACCTAGCCGTAAAGTAGCAGAAATTAACGCGTTAATTAAACGCTATTTCCGCCTCCCGTGCCTAAATTATCGTATAATATACTGTATACATTATAATCCTAATTTACATAACGGATCATCTGTTAGTTGCGCAGGTGTAGGCCCGGCGCTTCCGAAACAAATCAACGTTGTCACTATAGTATTGCCGTTGCCCGAATCTGACCGTTTCGTTTGATAACAATATTGTTTATATAGGTGTCCAAAACGAAACGCACGCAATTCTGGTTGCCGCAGGATGTGCATTACTGCAACACAATAATAACAAATATCGATGTTATATAATAATATTATGTAAAATTGTCGTTTTATCGTTAGTTTTTTAGCCGTTACTATGATAATATTATACACCCATTATTATTATAGCCGTATATAGTAGGTGGGTGGGTACACGTACGTATTTTACACTATTATACATGCACGCCGACGTGCAGCAGAGGGCTATACCCGACGATGATTTGCCTTCGTCGGTGGGTCAATCATCAGCGAGGCGGCATAGTTTTACGTACAGGTACGTCTTTCTCTCGGACGAGATGAAGGAGGAGCACTGCGAATGTCTAAGGTACATGCACGGGTATACGTGGTAGCGCATCCTGTAATTGTGTTTGTTTTTTCGGTGGTTTGAAAAAATAAAAAAACCGACCTTACATACTACAAATAATATATATATATATATAGTTGGTGTTACGGCGTGCGGGGGAGATGGTATCGGGTGTTAATGGCGAATGCCGCCGTCGACGTCGCAACGTAGGTATAATGCACACACGTACGGCCCGCGTGAGTATACGATATAATAAGCGCTAAAAAATAATGTTAAAAAAAAAAAAAATCTTACTCAAATGAACCGCCGCCGCCGCCGCCGACCAGTTTGGGTAACCGCCGCCCGGATGTGTCGGGCTTAACATGATTCGCATCCAAAACGACTAATTATCGTCCGGTTTGAGAAATGCGAGTTTTTTTTTCTCCGTTCGTTTCGTCGTCGATTTTTAATATTCGCGCATTGTTCTCTTCGCCGCAGAGTCCTTTGTGAACGATTTTCGGCCGACGGAATAAAAAAATATACCAAAAAAAAACCGATGACTACGATTTCAACGGGTTCGGTATACGACGGAGACGAGGCGAAAAAAAATTCACACTCGTCCGAAAACCCGTCGTCGCGCGATGTACAGCATCATCACCCCGCTTGTACTGCAGCCATAAAAGTCTCGCTAGAATGTGTTTATTATTATTACACACGTACAATCGTTATTATTATTATTATAACTTTGTTATAAAATAATAACAATAACGATCTTATAACGTTCTCATGATGTATCGGGGCGTGCTCGGGATGGCGTAATGTAAATATATAGAATGCGGTGTACACACGTTCTGGTTCTGGTCTGACCAAACTAAATTGTAACAAATGTTATGAGTCTAAGCAGTAGTTTTTGGTGTGGAAGATTTTAGTGTTTTTGTTTTTTCACGTCTCTATTTTACACCCCCCCGGTAGTCCCTCGAATTTTTTTCCACGCCGAAAATGTCACCACGGTTTTGACTATTATTATTATTATTATTTAGGTACACGTCGTTGTAGGTAGTCGTATGTTACGTGTGCGTAGCATGAACAACAATTTAATATCATAATATAATAGGTACACGTTTTGTTCTCTCGTCATCCGGACTCCGTGTACATAGGTACTGCATAATAATTATTGTTATTATATATCGACCCGTTCGCACGGTGTTTTTTAACGGCCGACAGTTTCCGATCTATTGATTTTGGTCCGAATCGATACACTGCTGCTGCTGCTGCAGATTCCCCGGTTAGCCCGTTCTCGTCTCTAAACGAGTATAATATAATATACATATACCTAAAATAATAATGACGCATATAAAGGAACGCGCAACTATATACATCCGACGTCATAATGACACGACGGTGTGTACGTACTATTGACGTCTCGTTTCCGGGGTCGATCAATATTTGGGTTGTCGTAATGATTATTATTATATTACTATATATGTTACTGTTCACGATGCTGCTGCTGCTGCTGGTGCTGCCGCTATGCACACATCGCAGCACGGTGAAAAGGAAAAATTATATACCGTGTGAATCATTAGCGCACCGCGTAGGTATATAATACGAAAATATAATAATAGTAAGTGTATATAATGTACATAATAATATGTAGTAAACGGGGTTTCCGAATCAAACAATCGGGCGCTAATGACTTCGCACGACGAAAGGCAGCGGGGCGCCCGGCCCCCGGGTGCCGACGACGGCGGCCGAAATCAAAGTTTACAAAAGGATCTCTCGCGAACTTGGTTGTTCGCGATCATTGCAGAGTCCACGTTGCGAGATATACCGCGGTAGATATATAGGTGTATACCTCATACCGGAGAGCGGAAACAAACAAAACAAAAAAAATAGTGTATTATATTCAACCCGACCGGTCGTGTATAATGATGAATCGTATAATATGTTATTGTGCCTATAATATTGTCGCGATTACGATAATACGAATATTATTAATTCGTCGTTTATCATAAACGAGTACGGGACCGTTTCTGTAGAGTCCCGCGGGCCATATTGTGAAAAAGAAATATCGCTTGGTATACTGCATCTGTTCGCGTCGCGATACGCCGCCGAAAGTACGCGATCAAAGGCTGCTCGCTATAGTGGCTTCGACCGAAGAAAAAAACGCCCCGGACGGCGACGTTTGCCCAGACGGCAATTAAAACTTGACCCAGTTTCTTCCCCTCTTTTCGGGCGCTAATTACTGGCTGTGATGGGTCTTAAACGGCCCGGACGATCCCTCGGGCGGCGGCAGCACGAGCAAGCAACAGGCGGCAAGCGGCTCGGGTTAATTAAATATTCCGGCGTGGTTTAGTGGCGAAACGGGGGAAAAGACGCAATAACTTGTATATTATTTAATATAAAAACGGACGAGAAATTAAATATAATAATAATGATATGTATAAAGAATACGCGTAGGTATACAAAAGATCCCATTTAGCTCGTGCCAGGTTTATTATACACGAATTCTTTGAGTTAATGAAGGCTTACGACGCAACGGCTAGGCAGCCACCACAACAACAACAACAGCAACGACTCCCTTTCTTTCATTCTTTTTGGTATTTTTTTTTTCACTACAGTCTTCTTTTCATTCTTTTCGATAATTGCTTAATATCCTCCTCCCGAGACTTGTGCGTGCAATTAAAACCCTCATGCCTATATTATATATATATACATGTGTAAACTCGGCCGTCTCCGTAGGATAATCGTCGCTAATTGTTTGACGTCGACGTAACACAAAAGAGGGGAACTATACTATATACGCACAACACGGCGGCTGCTGCGCTTAAACGGCTCGCGGGCCGGGTGGAAGGTAATGAAAATAAAAACACAATTTCCGGAATCGTCCACTTATTACTTCGCGTCTATAGAACACAGAACCCTTTAATTTCTTACATTACCAAAAGAGATGTTACACACTCACACACTTATATTTATACAACATTACGACATACCTATAGGTGTATAGACTAGAAGAAAGAATGCACAGAGCCGCGATCCTAGAATCCCGACACTTTTTTCCGAATCGAAATAAAAATGTTTAAAGCACTAATAAGCAATAATATTATTATAACATAACATTATATGTTATCAACTGTTTGTTTACAGTGATTTCGGAAAAATATATTTGAACAAGTTTTGAGTTCAGTGGATGCTAAACGTCCTCTCCAGAGTATGGTGCCTATACGGGTAGGTACTCAAATTATAGACCATATCGAACAACAGCCGTGTCCAATGTATATATGACTATAATATATCGCATCTCGTGCCGAACGACCGTTGGAAATGGGGCGAAAAAAATACCTATGATGTATACTGTATAGTCGTATACAGCGAAATGGGATAGAAAAGCGCGCGACTGCGGTGGAACAATTGTGTTCTGATCGGTTGTCGGTGGTTGTCGTGCGTAAAAGTATAATATGACGAGGAGCGTATTAAAAAAAAAAAAATAAATAAATAAATTAAAAATTAAAAAAAAAACCTAGAAATAGAAAACGCTAAACGATAATAAAAACTGTTATGGTGAAAACAATATACATGACGACGGTGTAATCGCTCGCGCGGTGCTCGTCTGCCTGGCAAACTCGGGTACGGAGCCCCCGGGCCCATTAATTTCATTTTCGGATCGCATGACAACTCCTACTTGTATATTATTATACGTATACGATTCTAAAGAGCCTCGCACGAAATGCGCGGAGGAGGCGCACAGACGACGAGCCCCCCGTCACCGTGGTGTAGGTATATAGTCGAATTACATTTGAACGTGATATTATATAACGTCGCCTATATGACTTGCAGCACCTAAAATATAATAATAAAAAAAAAAAAATGTATTTATAGTGAGACGTCGGAGCAACCGGATTTGCGCCCGATCAGACACGACGATTGAGCACTATATATGATATATTAAATAGGGGGGAGGTATAGAATAATAGGTAGTTTTATCGATAATCACGTCATAATCTTAAACGATCGTACATTCCGCAAGGTGTATAGGCATTGCAGCAGTCGTAGTCTGTAGTGTGTGTATATTAAGACGCACGGATACCATTTTCAATAATTTAAAATAATCTTTATGTGGCATGAAATACGGAAAACATACGATTCATCAACGAGCGGACACAATATTATATTAACGATTTTCGGGTTTTTAAATACCAAAAAACGCGTGAATTATAACATGTTTCAGACCGTATAATAAGTTTGCACTGAAATATAATATATATTTATATATTATTATATGGTATAGGGACTCGCAGGCTATAACAATAATAATATACCTACCCTTTGAAATACCTTATAAATTATTATATAGGTCGGTTAAATGACATGTGCTTGTATTATAATATAGTATGTCGTCCAGACGCAATTTCTATATAATAATATTATAATACCTAAATACCATATAGGTAGGTACTGCAGTTGTTAGTATCGTAGGTACGTATCGTGTGTATGCGTGCGTGCGCTGGCGTTTTGGATCGTAAACGATTACAATAATTTGTGTCTTAATCCCGATTTAGTATAATGCACACGTACGCGACCGTATATACATACAACATTATGTATGCGTGTATGAATAATGCACATATTATGCTCTGTGTGCATAATATTATAATACTGCAGTTGTACCTATGTACGCGCGTGCGCAATATTCGGTTAACGCGAGCGGATCGTTACCGCCGCCGTACGCATATCGTGTACCCATATTACTATGCAATATATTTTATACGCATACATTATCATAATGTGTGTGCAGCGGTGAGCCACCTGTATATGTTATTATCATATTATGTATACCGCGATTCATATTGTAATATTATTATTATGTTTATAATATTATGTGTATGTGTGTGCATTTTTTTTTTCCCCGTGTGTATACATCATCGCGGGCTCGCGCTCGCGCACCCGCCGCCGCGGGGCAAACTGCAGCGACGATATAATTTGAATAACAATTTTTTTCTTCCAACACATTTTCTCCAGCGCGCGCCCGAAATAATACAGATGTCACAATAATTACGGTATCGGCTAACCCCTTCCGCCGCGTCATCCCATGCATAATATATATATAATACGCGTGTTATAATAAATACGCATTATAATATATTATTATATGTTATATGGGACGGGACAGTTTTTTTTTTCCGGACCTATTGTATGCGCGCCGGATGAAAGAAAAACAAAATTCCACGCCGCGTAATAAAATAATTAGGGTCGGGTGTGTAAATACATTACGAAAAAATATAGTTTATTGTACACACACACACACAATATTTATATATTACTTATATTATTATATTGTTTCGAGGAAGCGGCGGCGGCGGCGGCCGGGGGAGGTTTTGTGCTGGGCAGATAAACGATGCGCGCGCGTACATTATATCATATAAACGGGACGAAAAGGGTTGAAATTCGACGAGTGCGGAGAGTTGTAAAGATCTGAGGTCATCGCACAAGGGCGGCGGGGCGCGAGTTTCACGCATACGATGTTTGGGGGCACAATTATTATATGTATCGTTGTAAATCGTCCGGCGCCGATGACGGTCCAAGGACTCGAAACGACGTGATTTCGGTGACGATTTACGACCGACCCAACCCGACCGGCGGAAAGCGTCCGACACAAAAACTAAACAATATAATATTATTATTATTATGTACGCACAATATAATATAATATATACTGTATAGGTAGTGACGACGATGTACACGTGTTGTATAAGACGCGCGAGAAAACAAAACGCAGCACGTGCCCCGGGGGCAGTGTAAACGAGACGCGTTTCGGCAGTGGAAGGGTAACGCGTATACAACGTCGTTGTACAACAGTCATAGGAAAAAAAAATAACACAGAGGACGAACGACGACGACCCTTTTGGCGATTTCTCGTCCACCCTCCGCCTCGGATGCAGTATAGTGTACACGCGTGTACGACAACGCCGCCGCCGCCGCCGCCGTGTCCGAATACCTGTTCGGCCGTCCTGCCCGCGAGATAACGCGCGCACCGCCCCCGCTGTTTACACACTGCACCGGGGGAGCGTGCGACCGCAAACAACTGTGTATATACCGCGGCGGGGGCGGGTGCAAGGGAAGCTCACAGATAAAAGTCCGTTTCCTGTTTGTTTTGGAACCCCTAAAAAAATAGAGAGAAAAAAACGTTTCACGCGTACAATATAATCCCGGTGGAAAATCCTATAGTTTTCTCGCCCGGCACACACGCACGAGTCGGGAGGAAAAAGACGCGACGGATTATTTCGAGCACGCCTACGCGTCACGTGTAATAGTCATCGTACATTATATTATTATGGGCCTTCGTATTGTAATATACGTCTGCAGTTTCGGAAAGACACAATTTTTCTGAATAGATGATATTACGGCAGAGTGGAAAGGGTTAGGCGGGGTTATGGCAGCAACCGCAAAAATTACATTTTTAAACGCCTTTAACAGATCTTTCCGGCTACCTGCTAGAGCGGACGAGACATTCGGATTAAGCGGTGCGATTCTTCTCCGGACACAAAGTGTCACGTTCGATTCATTTGTTATTCATTGGGATGAGTTATAGGACTGCTCCTCGGTGTCAGTCCGAATCCGAAAACGATTTTGACCGTTGCACGGGTGTGTTATAAATATTAACGTCGGACATTTCTTTTGTGCCCTTTCGCGTGTCGTGAACGAGAACTGTATACATATTATTATTAACGGACCACAGGTAGAACAACATAGTTGTGTCACTGCAGAGTACTGACACATACACACATACACCACTCGTGCCAACGCATAAAACATCCATTGTGAGGGACGAGAAACTGTGAGCGACCCAAATATACTGTTGGGCAGGGTTTTAATAATAAAATATATCACTTGGTTTTACTATTATTATATCATGTGTAGTATAATAATATATTACACCTTTTTCAAATGTACCTAAATTTACACACACACACACACACACTACTCCTGACAACAATAATATAATAATAATAATAATAATAATAATAAAAGAGACGTTTTCAAATGCCATGTTTTGTCGAAAAATGTTGGTAAGCTACAGTGTGCGGCGGGTGGCGTTAGGATATATTTTATATTGTGTGCCTATAACTCGCTGTGCACGAACACACAATGGAAGTCTTGACGAAAAAATGTCACACACGTACAATATAATATAATAATGTAGGTACAGATAATATAACGTACGGCCGCACCTATACCAGCTCTCCGACTTGCACGTGTATTATATTTTTTTGTCCTTTATGTACAAAAATGTCGAACGATTAATGTCATTTATCTCGTTCGGACGATAATGAAAAAGAAAAATAATATATTATACATAATATATTATTATTATACCGCAGTAAAACCGTGTGCGGTACGTGACCCGGGCGCGTATATGGGAGCCTTGTGTGAGGCGCTCGGTGATATTATTATTATAAAAATATATATTATGTGTGTGCGACGGCGGCGGTTTAATAACGATTATAATAACGTCTTACCAATTTTATATGCAAATCGGAATCATAGGAATCACGCGGTGCACCACTACTAATGCTTCTACTACTACTACTACTATACAACAGCACTACACTATATATATTATACCTCCCGTTCGGCGGCGGCTACTTTTATAATAATATTTGTATCTACGCGTATATAATCGAACGATAGGTCCCGCGGTGGTGGAGGTGGTGTTCTGTATGGGTCGGGTATATGGTCGGTGGTCAGTGCAGGTATATAGTAATATAGTGGCGGTCGACAAGGAGATTTACTCGCGCTGGAGCCGTCGCTCATTAGTAACTGTTACTAATTTACATATTAAAGTGATGTTAAAATTAACAACCACACCTCCGGGGGATTTCCGTGTATACACACTCACAAATACACACACACACACACAAGCTCGCATTCAGATTTCTTATTATAATTATATGCGAGCACATCGCATGCACACCGCGTTTAATTCTTCTTCTTCTCAATCTCGTCCACCACACACACACACACACACACACACCACATAATAAACATACGTATATAATATCATTATAATACTGCGGCGGTCCGAACGTGGGCCCATCGCAGTCCGACCATATTTCATTATTAGTTTCCATTATTTATTTTTTTTTATTATAATTTTTATACTCTTTCACGTGGTTATTATTATTACGCTCATTTGCATTTGACACATTTTATATACGTTCATTTCATCCGCCGACGCCGCCACCGCCGCCGCCGTCCGTACCTATAGGTATATACACACATTTAATAAAATAATATAATACAATATAATATGTGACTCGGCGGTGTTCGTTAAGGAACTCGCGATCGCTAGCACACATTACTTTCTTGGAAATTAAAAAACTGGAAGCCATTAATAATAATAATAATAATAATAAAAAAGGCCATCCGACGGCGGTGTCGCGACGTTTGTATGTGCACACACACACACACACACACACACACACACGTATTACATTATTTTATACGAGAAAAAAAATCGTACGCATATACAACCTATAACATAATATTATGTGTGTGTGTGTGTCGATCCGTCGCATTAGCATAATACGTATATATAATATAATATCTTTGTCGTTGTAATAATATAATCCGCCGGCAAGGACTTATTCGTTTTCGGAATGAGTTTCTGCCTCCCCTCCCCCCCCTTCATCGCCACCCTCCCGGACGTATATTATTAGTTTATTACTCCGATTACACATCGGCGCAGTTAATATAATATATTATATACATATATATATATACATACAATGCACGCTCACTCATTCACAATTCACATACACACACACACGTATAATATATAGATATATTGTATTGTATATGGGACGTTATATACGTGCTCGTATATTATATATATATATATATTATTATTATTATTATGAGAAGACCATGTCCCCGCCGCTAATTATTATTGCAAATCCGACCGCGGCGAATGATATTACAATCCGATCATGTGCCGCCGCAACAATGAATATTCCGCAGAGCGTCTGCAGTGTGTCGGTCGGTGCGATATGTTTGCTGAAAAAACCTCTCGAGTATTGTGTCTGCGGTGTGTGTGTGTGTGTCGTGTCTGGTCGTCCTTCGCCGCAGAAGATAACAAAATAAAAACCAAAAAAAAATAAAAAAAAATAAAATAAAAACCGTAAAGACAATCGAAAACGACGACCGGTCAACAGTATATCATAAGCACTACGTGTATTATGGTGTGTTAAGCATGATGGCGGGGTGGGAGAGAAACGTCGGCACCGTGAATATAATACGTCGTGTGACAAGTGACCCAGACGAAAATTTCAATGAAAAAAAAAAAGAAGAAATTCAAAGGGTGGCGTCAGATTTTTAGTGCAAAACTGAGGCATGGTGCGGGTTCAAAAGTGCCCATATGTTCAAAGTCAAGATATTTTTGTAGACACTTTATTTTACAAATATATAATCAAAATATGTATCTATTGCACACGGTTTTTCTATTATCTAAGCAACTTATTTGTACGTGCATAAAGTGGACCAACATTTATATGGGAGCTGTTTTAAGTCAATTTTTCGAAAAAGTGACGATGGCAAAAGCCTCGCCACAAAAATATATTTAATTTCAATATTGCGCTATTGATATGATATATATTTAGATACATTAGATATTTATGAAAATGTCCCATGCTCGGGGAGAAAAAACGTCTTTGGTTTACTACACGATGCCGGTCTTATAACCACGTGAAAAGTACAAACCAGGTATACCTTAGGTAACACGTCTCATGTACTATTACAATAATACGGGATATTCGTGATAGGTATATAGACAATATTATGGACTCTGTTTGCTAGATTATAGGCCATACAATATATTTATTATAAATGTGTCCTGCTCTTCAACGCCTCCTGTATTATAACATCGGAGCATACCACCACTGCATATTATTGGAAACACGCGTTTTTGAAAGAAAAAGAATTAACAGTCGAGTTATGCGTTCGTGCGACAGACTCGCATGATTTAATGATACGTTCCGGTCGTTCGGACGCGTTAATGGAAAAACGATTATATTAGCGAGTAATACGATTGCTACTATACTTGTGTACGAGGGAAAATTCAAAAAAAAACACACACACACCCTATTGCATAATATGAGCTCGAACGACAATGATGTATAAGGTACAAATATAGATCTAAATAATAATTATAATATCGTGTGACTCGGAATTATGTCGTCTCTTGTCGCCGTCGTTCTCGGACCGTTCGACTGCAGTCGGATCGCCCCAATAAGAATTGTACGCCTCGCGTTCATCTGTATTTTTTTCCTTAGTTTGTCAACCGATCGCGTCATTAAAACACGCGAGCACAAAAACCGTACATATACTTTAGGAAAACTATACTCTTAAAATAATGATAATATTATATTATTGTGGGCGACGCGTATCGGTCACACGAGAAATTCGTTTGGTTTATCGAATGGGATGGAGACGGAAAGAAAACGTTCCACAGCGGCGGACGCCAGCCATGTATATGTAGTGCTGCTGCTGTAGTATATTACGCGTTATTATGTGTATACACGATATACCTTACAATATATTGTAGTCATCGCGGAGAATGAAACCCACCGTTTACTTTCTTGGCGAAAAATTCAAATATATGGTCATTTTCTACGGTACCTTTAATGATATTAATATGTAACTATAGTGTACGCTCAATAAACTGTGTACTATACGTGTGTGTGTGTGTTTTGTATGTTGTTACATTTAGGGAGGTGATCGGGCTGTCGCGGGTCGGTGCGCGCTTTGAGTCTGCAGGTCGTCGCTAGCGGTGTGTCTCTTTATATTATTTTGGAAATCATAACGCACCGACATAATAATATTATAGATAAACCATATTATACTATGTACTATACGCGTCACGATGTATACCGATATTATTTCCATGTGTGCCTGCAATATTATTAATTTCGCGTCGCACGAGTCCTGCACTCGAGACACGTCTTAGGTACACCCCGGGTCCTCGAGATAACCGTTATCACGGGACGCGCCGGACAATTTACTGCAGATGATAACGACGATCGCCGGCCGCCCGGAAAGCTGGTGTCGTCTCGGAGACTGCGAGAGAGAGAGAGAGAGAGGGTTAGAGCAACAGTGCGATACAGCGATTGAGGGTGTATATACACATATATTTTTACACTCTGGGTACATAATATCGTATGCAGTAATAGTACGATAATACAGTGTGCTTGGGTGTGTGTGTGTGTGTGTGTCTTAAGTAAGTACATATTATTATGTAGGGGAGAGACGGTTGTTATCGCTTACAGGTACGCCGCGTATACGCCACACTCGTCGCGTCCATTATCCGACCGTGTTGTATTTTAACACGGACCGCGTTTTATCGGCGACGACTCGTTCGGTCCTTTATTATTTCTCTACTAAACTGGTTTTTTTGTCGTTTTTTTTTTGTTTTTTTTTTTTCATTTCGTCGTTCGCCGACGACAGATAACGTTTAAGTGTGTCTTTTAAAATCACCACAGACGGTGTTCGACAAATTATTATTGACCGAACGTCGGCGTGCCGTCTACACACATAAATATACATAATATATTATAATATACACCTACCTACACAAATAATTATAAACTTATATTACATATTATTATTATTGGTACGATCGTTTCACGGTCGGTTCCTAAAGTATAATATCATGCGACTTACGCGCCTATAACGCCAATACGGTTGACCTATCCACACTGTCCGTATACTATATCGAACACGAAATGTTAGATGGTATAGTTAAAATTTTGCCTTAATGCGAAAAATGTCAATCTCGTATCCCGACAATAACTCGAACGGGCGTGGCAGACCTGCACCGTGCAGTTTTCTCACCTTTTGTCCTTTTTAGTATACGTCAACACTGCACAGGAAAAAGGAAAATTTCGTGAGCCGGTCCGCATATAGTTGCATTGTGTATGTTATATGTTATTGAACACTCTATATTCGGCTCTATTCTACATGTTCAGTGGTGTTTTTAATTACCTTATATGTGTAGGTATCAAAACGTATTATATAGTCGGCAGTGCCATGATTTGTTTTTATGGGCCCTTTTATTTCCGCTTCAGTGCCTCAAACAAAAAATGATAATTTAAAAAGTTATATAGAAACATCGATTAAAGTGTCAGGAGACCGTGGAAATCTCATTATATACAACTGAGTATTAAAATTAATATTACCTATATATATACTTTATGAATAATTACGGACACATTTATATTATGTTAAAAATTATTTTAATTATAATAAATGTATGATAAATTACGAATTCTTCATAAATTATGATAATTTTACCACACGTGACTACACTATACAATTTTACTTTAAGTGCGAGACATAGTACCGTGTGGTACCCGTCTTGTGTCCAGAAAATCATATCTCTATCTCCCTTATCGTTTTTCTGAAACCACATCAATATAATATAATGTTTACGTGCGGTTTTTCAACAGTACCTAATATATTCGATCTATAAGAAAATTACGATTTTATGGCATAAGTCTTTCATGGATTACCGCATTTAAATAATAATATTATATTAAATTTCTACGGTGATAAATGTACCTATAGATTTCGATATTAGACTTTTGGGTCATTCAGCCGGGTTCACAGCCTAAGGAAAATTTAATTCGTCGATTGAACGTTGGTTAAGACACAATTAAATTAAGTTAGTCATTAAATATAAACGGAAACCCAATGATACTGAGTTAAGTTGAAATGTTAAAATTAACTTTTTAACTTTTAAACTCGTTAACGTCCAGCCTTGTATATCAAAGGTTAATCTTAAATATAATATATTAACTCAAAAAAAATTCTAATTTCGTGGATGATATCATTACAGCTGCCGGCGTTCCTAGCTCCACAGCGGCCACGACAAATGGTATGCGTACGACGGCCGTTGCAGCAGCAGCAGTAGCAGCAGCCGCCGCCGCCGCCGCCAACAATAACAACAACAACAACAATACGTCTACGGGCACTATGACAGCGGCCGCTGGCCCGCAAGAACATCAGCAACAGCAACAGCAGACCGGCCCGTCGGGAACTCCGGTGCGCATGCTCCAACTTGACCAGTCGGTAATCCAGGCCATCGCCGACCGGTGCCGGACAGTGCGGCCAGACCAGACGGCCGTGGTCGAAGTGGCGGCCACAGTGCCAGCCGCCGAACTGCCGGCCGAGGGTTACGCCATCGACGGCGGACGGACGGTCGGGCACGCTTGCGCCAAGTGCCAGCTGGCGTTCCCGGACAACGGGGGCCTGGCCGCTCACCAGCAGCGCGACTGCCGCACCACCGGGTCCGTGGCCCTGGCCCACCCGGCTTACGGGTGCCGGTCGTGTGGCGTGGGCGCCAACGGTGAGACCAACACGTACGGCACCGTGCACGCTCTGCGCGCTCACATCGAGACGGCCCACCGCGGCGGCCACTACGGCGGCAACGCCGCCTCGTCGGTCGGCCGCCACCAGCACCTGCAGCACCATCACCACCACCATCATCAACAGCAACAGCAACACCAGCAACAGCAACTGCACATGCAGCAGCTCGTACCGTCGCCCAACCTCTCGGACGAGATGGAGGACGTGGTGAACCAGATCACGGCGCTGGCCGCGGCCAAGGCGGTGGGACGGAGTCCGTCGCCGCGCGACCCCAACAGCGACTCGAACGCCAATCTGTTTTGCGCGCCGGCCGCCGATAAAAAGTCGTCCGGCACCGCCGCCTCCGCCGCGTCCACCGCTGCCGCCAAGATGCACAAGTTCGCCGCTCCTCCGGCCACGTGCAACGTCGCGCCCGCCGTGCCCAGCAGCGGCCAGTAACTCCGTACACTATAACACCAGCACCAGCAGTGACCACCACCAGCTCGCCCGCCACTGACTGCAGGACGTGGCCGCACAGACTTCTCCACTTTTGCCGCCGCTGACGACAAAATATGTTATGTAAGACGTATGTAATGTGTGTATGTATATTATTATTATTATTACTACTACTATTATTATTATTATTACTATTATGACTATTATTACTATTATTTATTTATTTATTTATTTATATTATAATATTATTGTGTAAAACTTACCCAAAGTTCCTTTTCGACACACTCATGTTCCTGGGGAGAGGACTTTCTTCGGATTTTTTTTTTTGGTTTTCGATTTTTGGTTATTGCGAATTTCCTGCACTCGTACGATAATAATATTATTTGATATTATTCGTACCGTCACGCGCTGCGCGTACATTATTTCACGTCGGATAAACGATTATTGATAAAATATGATAACGAAAAAAAAAACAGTACCGCGCCTCTCCCCATTTTTGCGCGTCCCGTCTTAAAATGTTTTGTATAGAGCAAACAAATTTCTACGGGTTTTCGTTTCCTCACTATTTTTTGTTTTCATCTCATAAAAAAGGTACGTAGTTCCTCGTATTAAGAAAAATCACTAACGATACGAAAAGAAATAATTATTTATGTGTGTATAAAAAACAAAAAAATACGATAACTGAAAGTTCCTTTACGCTACTTGTTTGTTTGTTTGTTTGTTTATTTATTTATTTATTATTATTATATTATTACTATTATTATACTATTATTAGTATTATAGGTTTTTTTTCTTATTATTTTTTTATTGACGCCGTTAAAAAAAAAAAAAAGATACGCGCGGATTTTTGGAAACTACTAATGAATAATTATATTAAATGAAAACGTACTTAACTCGATTGTACGAGTTATTATGAAATGATGTAAAATTTAGCGCAATCATTTACGGTCGCTTAGTATTTCGTAGCATATGTTTAGAGTATATATAAATACGTATATATATATAGGTTTGTGTAAATATGAAAAGAGAGTACGGAAAAATTAAACCGAAAAATCATCATTAGGTGTTAAGTATTGTAATGCATTTCTACAATTATTATTATTATTATTATTATTATTATTATTATTAAACGTTTTAGGTAGGTAATTTTATTTAACGAATATTTATTGTATTCAAAATTATTATTGATATTAAGTCAAGTAACAAACACCTCGCTATAATTGTGCTGTAATAATTTTAATTAATTTAATGAATTAGCAATCGATAAATATTATATAAATATATAAATATATTTAAATATATGCCCTATTTTAATTGGATAAACTCATTATAATTATATATAATATATCATTAATGTTTGAAGACAAAATAAAATAATATTATAGTATGTTAAGGCAGTGTTTCTAGATGTGTAAAAAGAGAAAAAAAATTAACAACATACTAACAAACTTATTTTATAATATGCTCCCTGATCTATGATTTACTAAAAATTCACTTGTTTTGGCATTCTTGTGTTTCTTCGGAACGGAAAAAATTAAAACGTTACGATAATTTCCCCTCAATAACTTTGATTACTTCAACCGATTTATTTTCGGCAGACCGATATATATATATAATATAATAAACTAACTTTTTTTTTTTCGTATATGTTATAAAATGTATACACTATAATTTTTAAAAAATTTCGGGGGGCGTGGACCGAGTGTCCTTTGAATTGTTGGCACCAAAGGGCCCGCGATCCCCGTTGCCCCCCGGCGACCCCCCCATATCGCCCCAATCATTCCCTGCATTCCCGCCGCCCGCCCTTTCGATCGCTCCCGCTTATTCGTAGATAACACACAGAGATGGGTGTAGAAAAACACTCACCGGAACGCCAAAAAAAAAAACAACACAATTATTATAATGTTGAAGTCGGATGCGTTTCGGGAACTTCCGGTCTTTATATATCGACCGGAAGAGACGTTAAGTCAAAAGTGTTCCGGGATTATTCGCATATGCTGCGGGATGCCACATAGGTTAGGTAATCGAGGCCGAAATTCAAAAAACACAATCGTCCCATCGCTCCGAGACACGCGTCTCCACTTCTCTCACTCCACCTCCGAAAAAAAAAAAACCCC
>WHPZ01536219.1:0-11469 GCA_016617965.1 Macrosiphum rosae | reverse complement strand
GCTCTCATTGGCACGTTGTAGGGAATGTCGCTTTTGAATTTTGATCGAGTTGTAATCGTTGTTGGCGCTGCTCTGTTGTTTCGGCACTTCTCCATTGCCTCTTATATTGGCTGTGAGCATCGAGTCTGATTCGTTTAACAATACGATCTTCATTATCCCTGTTATCGCGGTATTTATCACGAGCTTTCTCCAGCCGTCGTTTGCGTTGAGTGGTCGTCTCTCTCATTTTTGCGGATAAATCTCCATATTCGTCAATAATAATTATAATAACTGTGTGTTCGCGACGGCAACAGCGACGGTGAGTACAAAATAAACAAATAGTTTTGCGGCGAGATATACTGATATACACTATTGATATCGTGCTTGAGCAGTACAGTCTTTGCTGTACCACTGCAGAACCCGTGTAGAGGGGATGCCGGTAGTTCCTCTCCAACGCAAATTTTTTTTTTTCGGTAACTTTTTTATTTTTAACGACATTATTCGGTTATATTCTGTATATTAACCCTTCGTACCTGTACTTCCTCGGAGATGACTTTGCACACCCGTCATCGCTGACCTGGAGGTCCGGGTCCCAAACTGACAACGGATTATTGTATTGTCATCCAAGACCAAGGTCTATACCAATTTTCAGAATTTTTCTTTGTCAACAAGTGCCTCAAATCGAGCGCGCAAGATTTGATTACAGACAAACAGACGTGAAAGCGAACTTAAAAAAAGTGTGTTATAGAGTGGTACTCTGGAGCAGTGGCGTAATTAGGAATTTGGTTTGGGGGGAGGATATACGTTTTTAGCAAACACTAATGGTCATTTCCAATACTTTGATCAAAATGTTAGCAGTAAAAAAAAAGTTTTGGGGGGATCTATCCCCTAATCCCCCTCCCCCTTATTACGCCCCTGCTCTGGAGGGTTAAAAGTAAAAAAAATCCGAGAAAAACAAAACAATTCAAAGAAAAACGGGAATTTTTACGCAAAATCAGTTTTCGACAAAATCGATCTTGGGTTTTAGTAAATAATTAAGTTTAAAATAAATGACTGTAGATACATGTATTTTTCACTGACTGTTTTTATTAGCATTTTTTTCACACCATAACATTTAAAAAATATTTTGAAAATATTTTGACTTGTTTTGTTTTGTTTACTGACATTTTAAGTTTCAAATTTTTTTTCTATAAATATCAATTAAATTGTATTCGTTGGGTCAAAAAGCGTGAACATTTAATACAATGCTCTAAATATATTGTTTTAACTTACAACAGCAGTTAAAAAATATTAAAAATATATGGGCACACATTTTTTGTAAGCAATTTAAGTTCAAATTTCGACAAAATATATCAAATTAAAAATTAAAAAATGAATAAAACAATTAACTTTTATAGCTAAAGATTGAAAATGTAAAACAAGGTTCCACGTAATTAGGTTATTACTTATTCTGTAACCGAAAAATGAAAAATATATTAAAAAACAGTTTTTTTGTTGTTATTTTATGTTCATATTTGGAAGAAATTAGATATTTGAACGAAGAAGAATGATTTTAGTTTTGTGTAGGAATATTTTTCACTTACCACTTACCTTAGACGAATAATCGAATAGACGACAACTATCCACTGCCAAAGTTAAAATTGCAAAAATATTTTATAATACCAAGAATAAGTCAATAGAATACCTACAGTCACGTAATACACTGATAGTAGATAAACTCGTCTATTTTTAGAATTCGGTATAGGTATTCGAAATGTCGTTGTCGTCTAATCAAATATCAAATATATATACAAATATTTTTTGAAAATAATAAAAATACTATTAAATACTGCCGATGCCGATTTGCCGATAACTTTGACCGAGTACCAAATTCGACGACTAAATATTTAAAAAAAAATCTTTAGTGGTAAGGGGGGGGGGTGAGACACTCAAAGGACGGTTCTGGACCGCTCGTGTTAATGATCGACCGGGACTCCTATAGAGGTATTAATATTGATATAGTCGATGGAGACAGTCGAGAGTTGATAGTGGATTATAATGGTCGATAGTGGAAGTCAATGGGTGACAACGACCTGAAGAGGAGTAACCGTCGACCTGCTCAACACACATTGAATATCGGCACACCACGGTAACCTTCAATTATAATTTATAAGTACCTACCTAATACATATTATTTGATGTTCGATATGTTATAAGATTTGATGTTGTAGTAATAATAATACATTAATATTTAATAACAGATGCATATAAATATATACGTTGAGTAGGTACCTATACTTTGCTTCACGTACGGTCACCCCGATCCGGAGTGATCCCTAGTAATAACATCACGCACCGCTGTTGAGTGTTCGAGACCTAGTATAAATATAAACGTAACGACACATAGGTAGTTTACGAGGCGATAGGTGAAGGGGGAGACTTTACAATATATATAAATATAAATATTTTAAATGTTTTGCTTTATTAAACTATTCTGGTCGGAGACAGTCTTGGCTGAGGGTGGCAGCAGCCGGGGGGGGGGAGGGTTCTCAAATCTCAAGTGACGTAACCGGACGACCCACAGTCCGCCGCCAAAACCCTGAGGTATCCCTTGTCGTTCGGCGTCAGCGTGTATTTCATTAGTTTGGTCTTCCTGTTGCAGCGGACGTTGTACGCGCACACGCACGCGGTGCTCAGGTCCGGACAGGTGGCCGCGTGCGTTTCGTTCGCCGAACGTTCCTCAATGACCGTGTCGCCGGTATAGTCGCAGTTGGAGTTTATCAGCGACACGGTCACACCCTGTTCGGTGTACATCGACGCCTGGTAACTCCTGCAGACGGACCCGCAAAGTCGGCTGGCGTCCGTTGGAAAAGTCACGTCCGAAACGAAATCCGCGTACATGTACACGTTCGCCTTGCACAAATGTAAAATTTTCGACTCTGGGAATTTAACGCCTATAAAACGACGGTGTGTAAGTGTAACGATGACCGTAATATCAGGTATTAAAGAACCGATCAGCCGGACTGTAATTATAGGTATTATTGTTCATTACTCAGGTCTCAGAACCGTGGGCGGTGGTGGATCCAGGGCTTGATTTTGAGGGGGGCATGGGGGAAAAAGTACAAAAAGTAGGTACAAAAATTGGTTAAGCACAGTGTGCCAAACAAAGGAAAACTACGGTGATTGAGGGGGACAAATTACCGATTTTTTTGTAACGGTTGAAATAAGAGACGTGAGTGATCCAAATGTTTGTTTTGAATTATGTGCCTTTGCTTTTCGTTATGCACGATACGTACATTGTTGTATATTATGAAATTTAAATTCTTGCGTATTTATTGTCCATTTTATTTTATTTATAATAATGTATTATGGCAAATTAATAAAAATTAAAACGAAATTACTAGTAAATTTTACAAATATTTTCCAAAATCAATGTGATTACGGATTATGAACTAAATTGAAAACATTAATTTGTTTACAACTTACAAGTTATAAGTATGACTTGTAAGCAAATTAATTTTAAACTATCTTAAAAGAGAGCCTATCTTAAATTTTAATCTTGGACCCGCTTCTGGACCATTACCTAAATTTCGGAAAGTATTTGCAATTTTACACTTTAATTTTACCTATTCGTAAACATGCTCACGATGTCTTGTAAAAATCAAATTAAAAATAGTAAATAATCGTAATTATGACGAACCTAAGATTTCGAGTGGGTCCCTGAACATCCCATCACCACACGGCGGAGCACTGTAAAATCCGTCGTTATTGTTTTTTTTCGTATCCTCTTTGTCTTCGCCTGAAAATATAACGCAATGTCGTATGTATCTAAATCAATATGATAAATATTATGCACAAATATTTTATAATACTTTTTGTGCGGTATACCAAACTTTGTAAAAAAAATGTGAAAGTTATATTATAATATATCAAAATGAATATGTGTTTTAGAACCTTACTATTTATCGGAATCTGACCACTGACGGTTGGCTGTATCAGCAATACCAGTGTTGAAATAACTTGAAACATTGCAAAATATTGCTTTGAAATCATAATATAAGTTGGTGTGGTTTTTAAGATAACGGACAATCTATAAATTAATTTTATTTGAAAGTTAATTATTATTTACATTATAACAATAAGTTACTATAGTATAAAAACAACCTGTTTTTATCTGTCTGAATATATTTTTAATATTTCCTGATAAGGTGTATAAAAACAAGAATAAAATTGTATTTGCTCAATTAATTGATTGAAATACTAAGCGGGTTGGTCCCAATTACATATTATATGAGTGACAAAGTAAGCATAGCATTCTTAAATGTATTTATCAATGGTAGAGATAGTTAATTTACCAACAAAAATTAGTAATATTATAGGTACTTATCTATGTATATACTATATACCTATACATTTATACGTGAAACTAGATAACCTGGCAGACTATGATTTATTTTAATTAAATAAAAGAAATTGAATAGAACAGATCGATTTTATAAATATTTACAAGTTTCACAATGCTTATTAATAGGTAGTGGTAAGTTAGTAGCATAATTTGTAGTTAGTGTTATTAAAACAAAAAAGGTCCGTTGATCAGGTGTGAGTGTGGGAAGCTTGAAACATATTACACCGCTCAAGAGGTCTGACCAATCAATATATTATATAGTTATTTAATAACTTATAAATTAAATATAAATCAAGTGAGCATTACACCAGGAATTCATGATTTAGTCTGATTTAGACATGTAAGTAAAGAATTGTAAGATGTACCTATATATGAAGAAAAGGAAATGATTACAGTTACAAGCTAGAAAATGTAAGAACTTATTCTGAACTTACTCAAATGTAGTAATGGATATCAGACAATTGAGCCGTAATCTAAAATTGCGCACACTAATAAACAATTGATTGAAATTATTTTTGTAATTAAAATCGACACAGCTTTGTTAACTATATGAATCCATAGCAGTTTTAAGGCTTTATTTTTTATATAGTTTATATATGGGCATTAAATGTAGGTTTAGGTTCGAAAAGTATTCTAAGATTCTTGGTAACGTAAGTTATATTCTGAGGAAAGTATCATAAATCACCATTAATACTATAATAAAAACAATAATTATTTAAACGAGGTCGGGAGAAAGTCATATTATCGTCATAGCATTTTGAACGGAACTTCTCGTACGCATTTTGTGAATCGTTCACTAAACACAACAACTACCTAGCTACTGCTCGTCATTTCTTCCCATATGTGAGGAAAGGAGCCTGACTGTGGACCAATATAGTTGTTGACAAGATAATATTCAAGATAAATTTATTGAATAGTTTTCAATTTTTCATCATCAACATATTTTAAATAAAAGTATTACAGCTGCATACACATAGTTACTGCACGCAGTCGTCAAAGATTAGTGTCATCGTTAATATGAATATTAAGGAATACAGAACCTTGATATATAAGAGAGTGGCCAATTAGTGTGATAGCAGTCATTTTTAATCATCCAAACATTTCCTGAGTTTATTTTTAAATTATAGGCAAGTATATATAGCGGGGGTTAAGTGGCCAAAGTTGCAGTAGGTACTACTAAATTTTTCTCAAAATAGTTTTATAAGTCCATTAGGGTTATCTGGTTCGTCTTATTATTCGGAAAAACGTAACAAGTCAATATCATGATGAAAACATGTTTTTTTGATACTTTAATTTTTGTGTATTTGACAGGATTTTTTTAGTGCATAGGTAGGTACTCAAATGTGGAGCTAGGTACTTATTGTCATACAAATATACATAATCAATAGACAGGGTGTCAATGTCAAAGAGCCAATAACTGTTTTATTTTAAACTAATTATATATCTGTGTATAACACTATAGGTATTATGTAGGTATACCATTTAAGATATAATTGGATTATTGTTATGGAATCATATTATTCATATAGTTCATTAAATTTCAAACCATCCATTTTATAAAATATATAACAAATATGAATACTGCATACCAACAATACTAAGATATTTGTACAATATGATATGTTATATGCGTATACTAACTATAGCCAACCAGGTATATATTTTGGTTTATAATGCATAACAGTAACACAAATTTTAAGGTTTACAAACCTGAAATTTCACCAATAATAGAATATTATTATTTAATATCGACAAATTAATAAATAATAAATGGTGAAATATTTCTAGTCACTGGAAGTAATGCTATTTTTTTTTTAATCAGGTACAACAAAATTTCTTAAATATATTTTATAATTCGTTCATAAGGTTCAGCCCGTGAATCACAAATAAATAAAATATAGTAAGTTATGTGTCACGGTTTATTTTAAGACGGCGCGTTAGTTAGGCAATTTAGGGTCATTGTACAGTGAACAATATTATTATTATGAGAGTTCTTAATGCGAACTCATATAAAAAAAAAGCCGAAGGGTTGCACTCGGCCGGGAGTGCCGGTACAAGTGAAAACTTGTATATTAACGTCATGCATTTTTGATATTTTGGAATGGTTAAGTAATAATTTGGCACGAATTGCTTTAATTATTATAAAAGTGCTACACTAGATACTAACAATAACAAATCACTACTAGATAAAACATCTACTATGGTAATAAATATCAACAAGTGTAACATATGAAAATAATTTATATTAAAATAATACAATGTAATATATTTATTATACTTTGAGAAATAAATTAAATATTTTTTTAATAATTTAATAGGTAAAAAATATAAATATTAAATATCATGTAAACGTCAAGTCGACATCGAAATATAGGAGTTATATAATACTATTTAAAATGTCCGACCGTCATAATAAAATCACATTATGATAATTATCATAAAATCCCTGTTGATCATAACTTTATACGATTATTGTATTCGCCCATTGAACTATGAGCGATGGATAAACGATAATCATTATATATAATTTAAAAGTATTGAGTTCGGATGTCGTAGAATACTTATTAGAATTTGCTTTATTTTGCTATTGGTCCAGTATATATTGAAATGTAAAATGTAATTTTGAAATTAGATCGGCTGTAAGTATTTATTTTGTTTCATATTATATTATATGCACTCAGTACTCACGATTAATATAGACAACATTTTATTTTAATGATTTTTTCGTTATACCTGTATTTTATTTTATAAAATGTGTGTAACGTGATCAAGTTAAGGAATTTGGTGAAAATTCAATCTAGGTGCATTATATATAAATATATTATACGCATGCGTGCCATTACGCGTATATTATATTATATTATCTAGAAACTCTTAAAAAAAAAATCACTATAATACAATTATATTAAATTATAGGGTTTTTTTTTTAAGAGTTTGTAGGTAATATTTTTTTTTGTTTTTTCAAGATCTACGACATATTATGATGATCCGGTCTCCAATAAATTATTATAATGAACACGATAGCTTTTGGTTCAGCTGTTTAAATGTCGATCGTCTCGATGTCGGAACCATTGCCGTCGTCGTCGGTATCCTCCCAGACCGGTTGCTCCAGCTTACCGGCCGCGTACACGATCCCGTTAGCCACGTTGTACAGAGCGTACGCGAACGGTCGGTCCATGACCACCGACTCCTTGATGACCCTCTGCGACGTGAACGCGGAACCTGAAACGTTTGGTAAACCGTGGTTAACGATGGCGGCACGACGGCGGTCGTTCGGGTCCGCGTGTTTAGTCAGCGACTTATCGCGGTAAGACATACTGGTCAGCGCGGAGGAAGAGGTGCCGTCGACGCACACGCGGAGGTTGGCCTGCTGGACCACGTCGTCCAGATACAGATTGTCCGACGACAGTTTCGACAGGTCTGCTGATTCGGTGAACACGGAATTCGTTTGGGTTCCCTGCAGGTGCGATAGATGGAAAGAGAAAAAAAAAGTGTTAAGGTGATATTATAAATAAGTAACAACTGATATTATAAATTTATAAATAACCTGTTGCAAAACTGTTTTCAGGTGGGTAATGTTACTGCTTTGGAAACACGGCATAGTCACGAAACTGGGCTTTATAGTCATCGCTTTGGTTAGTTTTTCGATACCGTTTTCTGGCTTAAGTTTTTTCAGTACTTCGTTCAGCGAAACGTCTTTATTTTTTGGTAAAAGCACCAACAGGGCGTAGTCAGTGTTCTGAAACGCGCGCGAAAATGATTATATTATTGTGGTCGACGTGGTCGGTTATCTGTACTAATAGCAAAACCAAAAGTTGGCTATTATTAATTTCAATTTAGTTATAACATCTATACCAGATTCAACAAAACTGAAAAACAATCTAAGCCAATTGTGAAAAAAATTACATTATTATTGGAACAGGAACAAATTAATTAATGACTGAAAATTGAAAAATATTATACGATGGTTACTTCGCCATATGTTATGTTAGATTAGGTTACATACCTTGTAGGGCAATTTCAACGCTGTACATTCGAGGGACGGTATTTGTGCAATGGCGAAATTGCCTGCTGCACCGAACGCTTTTACCACGTTGCCGTTCCACGACATTGACGTCTTGTGCCACGTGCTTTTTGGCCAAGTCATTTCCAATGACAAACCGTTGAAGATCAACAGGGCGTGCTCTTTGAAATCTAAAATTTATGAAAAACAATTTTTCAGTATGTAGGTATAACATAATATTGTTCTTTAATTGAATAACACTCGATCATTTTTTAAAAAACTATCAACGCTTTTGTAAATAGCTACCTAGTTTAATATTAAAATCAAATTTATTATTGTTAACATCAGTGAAATTGAACATAATGTACGTCATGAGAATTAGACAATTAGTCGAATTATAGAAATCAAGTAATAAATAGAAATAATAAACATTAAATATTCATATAAAAAAATCACAATACAATATTTTTGAAAATTTAAACTATTGTTAACATAAGTTAGCCAACTTTAAATTGCTCATACTTGTGTTTTTTTTTTTTAAATGAATAAAATTTAAATTTAGATAAATGGCATAGGCTTAGCTCAAAAAACACGAACTTTATTATTTTTAATGGCATCATTTGTGATAATTTATTACGATACATGAAAATTATTCTGCTTTGAAATAATAAATAAAAAACGAATGATGTAAATCAGAAAAATGAAAAACTAAAATAAAAATGTTGTGATCAGCCGAGCAGGTCAGTATTCACGCAGTAATTTTTTTTTACTTACTTGTAAATATCTAAACCCGTGAAACGTGTTATTATTGGATAAAAAAATTGAAAAATATACTAATGTCTAATAATCATAATAGTACCTATAGTATAATATTGCTACCATATAATATATAAACTATAAAAAGTATTTGATTTTAAAATTAAATTTATGTATGAGAAAAAAAAACTAAAAACACTATCCGAGTCCAAAGGAATTTCGGGATTATCTATATTGATATAACTTATATGGAAATCGGTCAAGTAGTTTCTAAGATCAGTCCTTAGTAAATTGAATTTGTTACGGCAACGCATTATCTTCCGTTGCACGAAATTACTAACTACACCACCCATTTTCTGGGAGGAGCCGCGTATAATAACGTTAATAGTTTTTGAAACAATGAATGTTCCATGACAAAAGAATCACTCATTATAGGCACTGAGTAACTATATAGAAACCTAATTTTTGCGTTGGAGCTAGTGAATTGTTTTAATTGGAGAGGGGACTGCGTATTTGAAAAATAACGATCTATGCGGAAGTGATAAATTTCACTAATATATAATGATGATGTGCAGGGCGAAATGGCCTGAATAGCTTATTCTCAGTATTCCTGCCCAAACGAGTTCGCATACAGTTAAAATTCTCAATAGTATCGAGGCATAGATTTAGTAGCAAAACATTGTTTGTTTTATTTGACCTAATCAAAAAATTCAAGGCCAAATAAATTTATTTTGGCACTGGCATTAAATTGAAGAGTATTGTATATTTACTTCAGAAGTGTTTGGATATAGTAAGCCCGGAAAAATTTTCCCAATTCTCCCTTCGATATTTCAATTGACGGACTCGTTCTATATATAATGTTTTTTGTATATCTAACCTACGTGTCTACGTCGTTTCATATATCGTAGAAATTTTAAATCGGCTGGTGCTATCCGATTTATCGCACACCGCCTTCGAAGTCTTTAACTATTTTTAAACCGGTTGATGTAATATAATATAAATTATAACGGTCCAGTAAAATTATTCAGTCGGAAACTCGAAATAAATTTAACGTGGTGAGAAAATATGAACTCGATTTGATATTAGCATAAACAAATTAGCAAATATTATATATTCTGCACTTAGCCATTAACGGGTTTCCGACCAGAGCGATTATAATAATACAATTTTTATAATTTATATATTTTATTTACACCCATCTTGAATACGATTTATGTGTATGTACAACGCTCATGTCTATTCTGTGTCACGACTTGTTGCACGTCGAATCAAGTTGGACGAGACCAATCGTATCGTTGTGATCGTAGGCGGATTTGGCCAGCAGCAGCTGTTGGCTGAAACCCGATTTCCACCACTCGATATTTGCAAAACGGAATAAATTATTATTATTATATTTTACAAAGCGAGTAGTTTTATTCGTACGGCACTACACGGCAGAGCTGAGAGATGACTAACACAATCGTACAATTTTGCCATACATATAGGAGGTAGAAAAACCCACCAGTTGAACTGAATTAAAAAATATCGTTTTCATAATAAGTTTAACCAGACATCGTTTGTATCCAGCAGTTCACAGAAAGAGCTTTTAGTACTCTACGTACAAATTTGAGGCGAGAAATACTTTTTTCGACTAATAGTCGCCTAAATGGTCTAGGTCAGATGTCGACAACCTTACGGGACGAATGAGCCAAAATTTACAATTTTGCAAAATTTCCCAGTTTTTAAAGAACCACTAAAATTCTTCGTTTCAATATTGTAGTGTTAAATAGGTACTGTCAAAATTATTTTGCTTATTTGTATATATTTGATTATCGATTTAAAATAAATTACTTTAAACACGAAATAATGTTTATTTATATTAAAAATAAAACATAATATACATATTTTTAGCACAAAACATTTTCAATATTTTTTATATAACAAAATATTGTTTTCGATAATAAAATAATTAATTTTTGCGTATGGGACTGGAGAGCCGCAACATTAGATCGAAAGAGCCACATGTGGCTCGCGAGCCGAGGCTTGCTGACCCCTGGTCTAAGTACAGTGTCTCGTGTCGTGGGGGAGGGGGAGGGTGGTCTAATGCAAACGTACGACATATTATTGCATTTATGTTCAGCAGTAAAGCTCAGCCCCAGTCTTTCGACCATTCAAAAAATAAGGACATATTATATTCACACCAAAAGTATGTTGCAAAACAGGTTCTCCAGAATTTCAGATTTTTCTACATTATAGATAGGTAAATAATTTGCAAATTGATAAGACTTATAGTTAATATTATATATTATTACCATTTGACAAAAGACTTTGTGGGTGTATTATAATTTAAAATATTCATTAAATTTAT
>WHPZ01536216.1:0-19667 GCA_016617965.1 Macrosiphum rosae | reverse complement strand
TTATGGATACATGGACACGTCAAGCAGGGTTCCCAGTAGTATCGGCCATAAGGAATGGAACTAAACTTACTTTAAGGCAGCAAAGATTTTTGTCCGATCTAAATACTACTACTTCAAATTTCTATTATGATTACAAATGGGAAATACCAATCACTTATGCCACTTCAAACAATAATACTGTACATAAGTTTTTGTTAAGCAAAGACAATGTTTCAAGTAAGTATTATGGTCCTTTGAATATCTCAATTAGTATTAATTAAAATATTTAATTAAAAGTTACGATCGACATACCTGATGCTGAATGGATAAAACTAAATCACAGACAAGTTGGATACTACATTATAAACTATTCTGAGAGTGATTGGTGTTTACTTAATAATTTATTATCAAAAAATTTAGATGTACGTATTTGGATAATATTTTTCAATCATATTATTAAATTAAAAATGTACAATTTAAAGGCATTAAGTGCGGCCGACCGTTCAAATCTCATTCATGACGCCTTTAGTTTGGCAAACGCTAATTACTTACCATATAGCATTGCGTTAAACATGACAAACTATTTATCTTTGGAACATCATTATGTTCCTTGGGATGTAGCCGCTACTAACTTTAAGAGATTAAGTGAACATTTATATCAACGTCCGACACATAAGTACCTTGAAGTAAGATTATTGAAAAACTAATAATTATTATGGTAGTACAAAAAATTATTTACACAGAGTTTTTATCTACGCATAATTCATGAAATCACTAGGTCATGGTCGAATACGTAATACGTGAGATCAGAAATTCGGCTAACTCATCGAATTTTCGATACAGAGAAGTTATTGGTCAAAGCTTATTACTGATAACTTTAAGTAGGTTGACATTTTATTGTCATATTAGTTATTTTGTTAACACATTATGGAATATTGGCATAACGTTACAGTTTTATAAATAATAGTGGATTTATAATATACTAGCTGATCCCGTGTACTTGGTTACCTACCCGTTAAATGTACCAAATCTATACGACTCAAACTTTGTTCAATTCGTTATTTAGTATTCAGTGTATGGTGTTCAAAATGTATATTAATTTATAGTTAGATTTCAAATTATTAAATGTAAAAAGCACAGTAAAATATTTATCTATGGAACATCATTATGTTTCTTGGGATGTAGGTGCTACTTACTTAAATAAATTAAGCTAATATTTATAAGCCCCTTAAAGTAAGATTATTGAGAAACTAATAATAATTACAATGGTATTACAAAACATTATTTATGCAGAATTTTTATTCACGCCGATTTCATATAACATCTCATTGGCAATGCCGTGAGATCAGCAATTCGGCTAACACAGTTTTAAGTTTTTTTTACCTTTCTAAATTTATTGAAAATATTATATTGTAACAAATTTTTAAATTCTCTCATGGTCTCATAAAATGGAAATATTTACAAAATTCATCAAAAACATGAACATTCACAAACTATTTTCTGCTGACAAATGCATAAAAATGCTAAGTATTACTTTGATAACTATTTTCTAGTTAGACTACATTATTATTTACATGATTATAACATTTCAATAATTTATCTTATTCCTAGTTTATTTTTTTTTTTTTTTTACTCGTGTTTGATCATTATGATCTTTAGAATACTGATCTCAATACGTAATAATTAACGACACGATGATTGGTTCATGAATCCGTACATAATTTATATAAATATATTTATTGTTTTTTAAAGAAATATGTACAATATTTATTGGGAAATATAAAAGAAGATATTTGGAGTGAGTCAAGTGATAAAAACTTCATACAACGTAAGCTTCGAGCAGTTATTATCAAATTAGGATGTGCATATGGTTTACCGAGCTATCAAAAAAAAGTTTATGAATTATTTAAACGATTTTTGAATGATAAAATTAAGCCACATCCAGATATTAGATTCACAATTTATTACTATGGTTAGTGGAATTCTAAATGTATTAGTTTATTAAAATAAATCATTATTTGTTTATATTATTAATAAGATTTTGTATTTTTAGGAATGTCTCAGGGAAATGATAGTGAATGGAATACATTGTGGAACTTATTCTTAAATGAAAAAGAACCTCTGGAAAAAGATAACTTTATGGATGCATTGACTGCCTCAAAAGAAACATCAATATTAAATAGGTAAATTGTGCAGTTAATTTTATTCATATGGAATAATATATATTTTATGGTTTTCTAGACTATTGCAAAATGCAAAAAATAAGAGTCATGTTAGTTCCCGAGATTATTTAAGAATCATATTACTTATAAACCGTCAACCTTTTGGAACTCAATTCGTATGGGACTTTTTGAGGTAGGTACCTCCTATATTATAAATATGTTTTAAAACAATAGGGGTACTACAGGACAATTTAAAATGTCATCTAATGTGAGCTAATGTTATGTTAGGGAGAATTGGCAGTACTTGGAGGATCGTTTTTATATGCAACTTAGAAATGTCATACCTTCAGTTTGTTCTCATTTCAATACACAAGAACATATTAAAGAAGTAAATATTATTTATTCTAAATTAACGTAAACGTTGGTTGATAACAACATCTCAAACGTTTTTTATTTAAACTATCAGTAGGTTTTTTTTTTTAATTGCTTATTATTTATATACATTTAAATTTTTTTAGATGAACATATTTTTCGATAAACATCCATTAGCTGAACCTGCATTGGGACGATCATCTATATTAGAAGTTGTATCTAATAATATTAAATGGTTAAAAAAACACGAAGCTGTTGTTAGTAATTGGTTGATAAATTCCATCTAGTTTAAAAAATGTCATCTATTTGATTTTCAAAATTTAAAAAATCAATATCTTATTATATTTAGGTCTGATTTATTTAATTACTAATCTATATTACATCGTAATATAATATGTTATCACACATTTTAGAGATAAAGAAAATTGACAAATTATATTTGTTTACATTAAAATATATATTCATAATATTAATAGGAGTATTAATAATATCCTCTTCCTCGTTCTTTTATATTTAAACGTTACATACCATATAGTTTTGGCTATAGGTAGGCACGGTTATCACAACAGTTAAATATTATTAGTTTTATTACTATTTAACATGTACAAAGGCCTCCGGACTGCTTATTACCAGCGCCAAATAGCCTGCTGCAGTCTCAATAGGCTCATTTTCATCGCGGCCTACCGGGAAAATCCCGGTGTCCCAGTGACCTAGTCCAACCCTGTAATCGTACTGAGTAAAACACAATATTATTACTATTATTATTATTATATACCTCTCTACTATTATAGTAACTTTATAGTTAGGCACTTATTTGATTAAAAATATTGAAAATGAAACGTTTTTAACCGTTGGTAAATAAAATGTGGTATCAATTTATCTAGCTTCTAAACATTTTAATATGTATCATACAAAAATTAAAAATGTGATATGACTATTAGTAAACAATTTTTAATTTGTACTTATTATTCTACCAAAGTTTTACTGTTTTTTACCTTATGTTTTTCTTGTGTCTTAAACAAAATGACGACTAGAGCCAAAAAACTCCTGAACTCAGTGTCAAATCACAATGATAATAAACCAAGTTCTGAACTTCAAAGTAAGTATATTTTAATACACAAATATATTTCAGAAAATTTAATTAAAACCAACAAAATAATTTATTATTATTGAATGGTTAATAATATTAAATTGTTAAGGTAATTGATGAAAACTCACTGTTAAATACTTGAATAGGTTATCAAACTGAATTTGCTGGACCAAAAAGTACATTTGAAAATGTACATAACTATTATTCAACTGCTTCTAGTGAGTATAATATTTTAGTTATTAATTTAAAATTATATCTGTCTATCTCTCTGTCTTTTATGCATTCCTAAACGGCTGAACCAATTGCGATGAAATTTGGTACAGAGATAAATTATACCTCTTGTAAGAAAATAGGATTCAGAAAGGGTAAATTAGAGGTCCAACCCCGGGAGTTGCTCAAACAGAGATTTTGAGATTTACGATGGACATTTTTATTTTTAAATGGTTGCTATTGGTCTTAATAATAGTTATTATTATTTATGCGACAAGCCTGTTGGCGCATTGTATGCATTTTAGTACAGAACGTCTCAACTTTGAACCTAGGTTTTGGTGGTCGGTGGACCAATATTTTGTGTTGTTTTTACATTGTTTCCTTTCTTATTTTTCCTTTTTTTTCTTTATCTATACATACGAATGTTCTGATTTTTTTATTCATTGGATTTTAGTACGGTTAAGTTATATTAGGATTTTGTATTAATTGATTGTATAATCCACCGTAGGTTGAATTAAGTAAAAATTACCAAATTGTTGTAACTTTCATACTTTAGATTTAAATTATACATTTACGTACAAAACACTTGAGGTCCGAGATCTACCGCAGGTAGATTACCTACCTGGTAATATAAGCCACTGCTAATCTCACCGGTCGATATGGCTATACATTAAAATAGAATATAATTTACACTCGAGAAGACATTGCTTTCACAGCGTGTTACATTCAAAAGGAGTTGAATAATCAGAATTCTTTCCAAAGTTACTTTTTTCTCTGGTATTTTTACCGATTACAGATGGAACAGACCAGAAACCGATGCAGCGGCTAAACCCAAGCTCCGTTCGATGTGGAAGCGGACAAAGTGGTCCATCCGCCGCTTGTGGTGTTGTTCTCTACATATATCATATTATTGTGGTCTATATAACCTTACTTAACTATTTTTTTCCCCACTAGAGGAGTTCAAACATTATATTATACACTCTGTACTATGTTATAAAAGTATAACATACAGTAGTATAGTTATATCACTTATATGTTACAGAGTGTGTATAATGTTTGAAAGTTCCTAGTTGAAAAAAAAAGTTATAACTATACTCGGGTCCAAATAAGAGCGCACCGGGCGGCGGACGAAACCGGTCGAAACTCGCGCAGGGTAGACTTTTCTTTCACTGTCTGTTCTGGCGGCAGCTGGTCACCTTGTTTATACGCAGTGAGTGAATCGTCACACCATTTTAACGGTTTAGTAGTACGAGATTAGACGTGAAAGACTCCAAAGCGGTGCGCTCTTATTTGGACCAGAGTATAGAATATCGGGAATATCTAGAATGATCGGGATCGACGCTATTGTAAATAATTATTGTCCCATCTGTTATGGCCAAATATATGTAACGATGACTGCCACCCGTCCACCACAACACTCGCCCACCATGCCTATGAATATGGGTCAGTGCAGGGCTATATCTGTTTTCGGCCTATCACGCTCACACATGATAGGTATAGTCATAGATATATACAAAAACTAGATAGCCGTCTCCTTCTTGTCATCGAAGTCGGCCGCCATTTACAAAGCAGGCAATGTTTACAAAATAATATTATCATAGTATACAGTATATGTATATAAATAAATGTAAAATAAATGTAAACATTGCCTGCTTTGTAAATGGCGGCCGATTTCAATATTGGTCAAAACTGTAGTATAATAATGACCGCTAACTAGTTGTTGTATACATCTATGGGTATAGCTGGCCTCGCACACTTAATCACCTTTATTAATTATTGTTTTATTTTTGTACATTGTGAGTTACACAATATTAATTAGATTACATACGTTATCGCCGCGCCTGCTGTGTGAATACATATATACGGACATCGTATTTTGTCCGATACCGTACGTCGTCACGTGAGCATCGGCGTGTGAAAAAATATCTCATTAGGTAAGTTGTTTAATTAGTCAAATATCAAAAAATTTGTCGTTTTTTTCATTAATAAGTGAGCGAGTCGCTTAATATATTATCGTAATTCACTGGATTTGTCATATGGCTCCATAATTAGCCAGCGATAATTAGTTGTATTATTAAATTATAACTCTCGTGCGATTCACAACCATTTTGTATACAGTGTGCTTGAATCATCACTTACAAGTTACAACACTGTATTTTTCTATAATTATTTTTATTATTATTCTACTATAGAGTAACACCAGATGGCTAGTCTGCGATCCACAAATTGTAAGATTTTTATTGTTATTTATTTGATATATTACGATCGAGTCAGAAGGGCCGAATTTAATTTTTATATTACGATATTTGTATAAAGCTCAAATAGCTACTACAATTTTTTTTTATTCCGTTGGGCTGTATATATATTGTCATTACTATTCTATTGAATATCGCTTTGAATTTCTGTATATTCTAATTTCTAACATCATGTGCTATTTAAATTCGTTTTCTTGCCATTTTATTCATAGTTTATAAGCACACACACGACTCAACAAAATACACATTTTTCACAAGATGCATCTGGGACTTCGAAAACATTTGCCCGAGCCCGGCTATGCCGACCACTGCTGTTCGAACTAGTACAATATACTACACCACTATACACACAGCTATTCTGTCGTCATATTGAGTTATATTGAGTTAGTGATGCTCCTCAGGCGTTTGGTATCCGGGCCCACGTACTAATGCTTATGTTTCCGGCCCCTTTAATAGCCATAGATATAAGCCTAGGTAAATACTCAATATAGGTTATTACGTTTTCATTAGATGGGTACCTGTTAATAATTATTAAGTTTATGGTATAGGTACGGCTGTTGCATAGTTATGCACGCCACACGGCACATACGTAATATATAAACTATAAAATACCTATCGTTTGACGGCCGGCGGGTGAGTGTCCATCGGTCATTAGTGAGTAGTCAATTTCAATATACATCATTATAAATACCTTGCAGGCCTTGACTTTGATCTTTGATTAAAATTAAATAAAAAATTGATTGGAAATTAATTTAAATCACTTGAACTATTCTATTTAATTAAATTCAGTATTCAATATACTTGAATAATTTTTACAAATTATTTATATTGATAGATCAATAGTAATTACTAACATTTTCAAATCATCTAAGCTCTTAAATCTACTTAACACACTGGCCACTATCATAGAGATTTTTTTTTTCAGCGTAATTCAATTTTAATACAATAATAATATTAGAGCTGATACGTATATAAACTGAGCTAAGCTCGTATCTGGTATACGGAGTTCTTATAGATAAATAAAATATTAATATGTAGTAATAGTATATAAAATTCTTATACAGTTAAAAAGTTCACTTAATTTTCTAGATAGGTATACAATAATAGTATTGATTAATTTGTATTACTAACACCATTACACCAATGTTTCTTTTATTATTTATATATTTACATATCGACCATAGGCATGTCTACGATGGCAACCTAGGGTGCCTAGGCTGCCCCTGAAATTTTTGAAAGGTGCCGGTCAACCGAATTTTAAGTCAGAAGGGTTACAACATTTTTTTTTTTTTAAATTTGATTTTTTTATGGGTATCGTTATAATTACCATTTAATTACAAAGATTGATTTCCTGACTTCCGAAATCGGAAAAACCTATTATAAAGGCTTGAGACACACAACGACGGTATAGTATGCATCTAAGTATATTTATATTATTGTTGTATTATTTTAGATTTGTAGTTAGGTGGTGTAATCCAAGGCTGTAGATGAATTATATTTCTAAAGTTACTGTAGATTATTATTGCAAATAGATAATTTAGAATTTTTTTCAAATTATATAAATATTTCATTGTGGAGGGGGGCATAAAAAAATACGGTTTTGGGTGTAAAGGTCTTTTTGCAGTTCACAAATAAGGTAGCGCCGATTATTAGCTAGGCTACCCCTGCCGATGAAATCTAGTCACGCCTATGATATCGACTTTTTATAATTTGATTGATACACATACCTATTCTCATCATCATTATCATTATTACACAAAGTTATATAACTCAGGGTTCTTATTTTAAAACCAGAAATTTGTATTGTCCCAGGATCATTCTTAAGCAGTAAAAAAAATCCTTAAGTGTTCGAAAATATGATCTATACGGGTATTTAAAAATTCCAAAAATAAGAATTTTAATGTATGTATAATTTAAGCATAAAAATAGGGTCAACATGCTTAAAAAATCATCCTATATATCAATGGATCATAGATATTCTTATTAATTGCATAATTATTAAATATATTAATATATTATATAGTATTATAAGTGACCTTGTTCAATATACTATAGTACTATATGAATATATGATAAGAGTAGACATAAAGTTCGGTGTAAAAGCAAAATAACATATAAACAAACAAGTGTGGAGTATGCCACAACACAGATATTTTAATTGTAAGGCAATCTAATCATATTACAACACTTATTTGTAGAAATAATAATTAAAACTTAAGAAATTTCATATCGTTTAAGATTTCATTAACTTTAAAATGCATGTTCACAGGTATGTCTACTGTTCACGTCATATATTATATATAATATATACATAATATTATATGCTTAATTACGAAGAACAATAATATAGATAATTATATCGGATTAAATATGACGCCAGTAATAAAATGTGTGATTGTACTTTTTTTGGCGGCCGTCACAGCCGGACTGGATACGATTCCAGAAGACGAAAAAGACGAAAAGCATTCAGAAATTACCAACTCGGTGAGTGTTTGGAAAAATATATGAAAATACGAATTATGGACTGTGAAGAGGTGAAAACTATCGGTCATTATTATGCACGATAGTACAGAAGTGGTAGTTATTATCAACATTTGTTAATTTTATTAAGATCGCCAAAAAGTCACTAAAGAAAAAGTTAATCAAAATAATTTACTAGCTGTGGCAAGGCGTGGCAGCCTGTGCCAAAGATTTGTTAATTTATATTAATGTTTTTTTAAAAAAATGTATAATAATATGCAATGTTATTCTACTTATCATAATAGTAAAGTTATACATAAGATGTTTGGCATTCCAATAAACAAACAAAAAAAAAAAAAAAATAATTAAAAAAAAAAAATAAACAAACCCATATAATTATATATTTTTATTGTTTAATAGGTAATATAATATATTGTAACCTAATAAAATTGTAAACTTATTTTTGTATTCAAGCATTTAGTTAATTTTTTGTTTAGAGTATAATGGCAGCTAAACCATGGACATCTACAGCTCGATTATCCCCGTACGTTCGCCCACAGCAGTACTTCATTAATTTGTACCCAAATCTTCAAGAAGGTTCATTTGTTGGTTCAGTTAATATAACAATAATATTGGACACTGCTCAAAGTTACATTAAGCTACATTCAAAAGAATTGAATATCACAGAAACAAAACTCAATTCTAGTTCTGTAACAGCGTTTTTATATCCAGAAAATAATTTTTTCGTAGTTGTTCCTAATGAAGAACTAAGTGCTGGGGAATACAAATTACAAATCTCATTTGAAGGTAGCTTATTAGACAAACCATTTGGATTTTATCGAAGCAGTTATAACGATTTAAAGAGCCACGAACAACATTATATTGCTAGTTCAAAGTTTGAACCAACTTATGCGCGGTTAGCGTTTCCATGTTTTGATGAGCCTCAACTGAAATCAAAATTTAAAATTAGTTTAACTCGACCATCTGGTAATAACTATATAGCATTATCTAATATGAACCAAGAGGTGAATATAAAAATGTTATTTAATTAAAATTTTCCAATACTGAATAATACATTTTGTTTTAGTCTGAAGAAATCAATGTCCCTACAAATGGACTGACAACCGTCCATTTTGCTAACACTGTCCGAATGTCTACGTATCTAGCTTGTTTCATTGTGTGTGATTATCAATCACTTGAACCTGTAAAAGCAGATCAAGGATTTCCGTTGACAGTTTATGCCAAAAGTGGTCAAACCGAAAATATAAGATATGCTCAACAAGTAGGAATCAAGGCAATTAATTATTACGTAAATTATTTTGGCATTCAATACCAATTACCAAAATTAGGTATGTATTCAAATCAAATTTATCATATAATGACTACAATTAAAGTGTATGAAATTCAGGGCTTAGCACTCGAGTCATTTTTTGGGTTTCGGGTTTCGGGTGCTGGATAAATTTGGGTGTTGAAACACCGGAATAGAAAACTTAAGGAAAAGTTCGGGTTTTCATAACCGTTCTTATTCTGATTAATACTGGTTAATACGGATGTTCAGTTATCTTAAAAAAACACAATTGTTGAAAGCTCCAACCAAAAAAAAAAAAAAATTATCAAGCCAAAAAAAATTATTTATTATGCTATTTACATTATATATAAATTCCTAACACGAATGACGAATGTGCAAGAAATAACAAGAACTAAGGAAACTAATTAGGTACTTATATAGGCCAATTCGAGGATTCGAGGGTATAAGTTAACTAAAATGTTTAAAATAGACCATAGGAGCCGTAGCTGAGAAATAAAATAAAATATAATTTATGATTTTGTGATTTTTTGAAAAATGATAAATATAGCTAGAGTTACGATATTCGTTACTAAATTATAATAATACCACTTGGGAAATTGGTTGGAAAATAATACTGTAAAGGTATTAACTATTAATTATAGGTACTACTACTTATTAGGGTTACCGGTATTTTTCCCGAATCGAAAGTCCCGAAAGAACTTTTTCTCGAATGGTATTTTGCCCGAAAATCCGGAAACCCCAAACCTTTTTTCCCAAACACCCTTTTCCCATCGAAATTCCTGAATAAATTTTTTCCCAATTGGTATTTTCTCCGAAAGTCCAAATACCCAAAACCTTTTTCCCGAACACTTTTTACCCGAATCAATATTAAAATCGATAAATTATAATACATATAAAAAATGAAAATTAATAATAATTAATATCATAAATCATATTAAATGCAAGATATTCGTACTTTTTTATAGATACTATCTTTATTCTTTATCGCGCACACGTTGACCACTGAAATAGCTCACTTTTTGCTCTTGCCACACGCTAGGTATTAATTCAATTTTGAAATTTTTGAAACGAAGTTTTTTATGGTATGATGCGGGGCTAGCCGGGAAAAAACGTTCCTGACGAAATACTATAGTTTATTATAGTTATATTAAACAGTTATTTTAGCCATAACATATAATTTTTATCTCACTGATGAATCTAGTAATGCGATAAATCTTTTAAAAACAGATTTTCAGTTTTGTTGAGACCGTGACTATATTCTATAATGCTATTGGCTATATTTGAATTTATTTATTAAGTAATTTATATATAAGGTATAAGATATAATTTAGTATTCATGGGCGATTTAGTTTAATCAGAAATCTTGGATTTTATTTTCAAGAAAATAATTATTTAATTTCCATAAAATGTATTGTAAAATTGTACCAGTTAATTTATTATTATTATTAAACAATAAACTACAGAAGCCAACACTCCACAAAAATTATTCAGGTGTTTTAAAAACAGAACCATTCGGGTTATATAGGTTTCGGGTGTTTGATTTTTAAGGGTTTTTAGGGATGTAAGGAATTCCGGTTCATTCGGGTGTAAGGTCCTGATAAAAGTACCTATTGAATTGTCTGTATCAAATAAGCACGTTTTATCTCTGTAAATAAACAAATTAATACTTTATTTCACTGCTTAGATCTAATACCAATCCCAGATTTTATTTCTGGAGCAATGGAAAATTGGGGTCTTGTGACATTTCGTGAAACGAAACTTTTGTATAATGAAAGTATTAGTTCTATTGATGACCAAGAGGCAATCGCTTTAACTATTGCTCATGAATTGGCTCATATGTGGTTTGGAAATCTTGGTATGTAAATATAAATATTTAAAATTTAAAAAATCAAAAGTAAACAACTTTCAGTTCATAATTAGTTTTAATTTGTTAAGTACCAATATTATATTGTATTTTTATCAATCAATATTATATAACTAAAATATACTGTAATTATACACCTTATTGAATTTGTTCAGTTACTATGAAATGGTGGAACGACTTATGGCTTAACGAAGGGTTTGCCACTTTCATGAAATATAAAGCTACCCAAGTTGTCCACCCTGATTGGGATGTTGTATGTATCTGTTATATTTGTTTTTTTTGTAAGTAATTATTCTTTGTTATTTTTAATCATTTATTAGGAAACATCGTTTCTAATTGAAAGACTACATTCTGTACAAGATGAAGATAGTAAACTTAGTTCTCAAGCTATAGTGCCAGATGTTACTAAGCTCCAAGGAATATCCACCATGTTTAATAGCATATCATATTCCAAGGTAAGTTTATTTGGTCCCAATCTATTATATCTTTCTATAATATTAATTTATTTTCATAGGGTTGTTCTGTATTACGAATGTTAGAAGGAATATTAGGTAAAGAAGTCTTCAGAATTGGTGTGAGCGCATATTTAAAACGTTTTGCATTTAACAATGCTGAAACTGATGATTTATGGACAGAATTACAAACGGTGACTCAAAATACAGTCAATGTTAAAAAGGTGAAAAAATGACTTATTAGTTCGTATATAATATATTATAATATTTAACATTTACCTTGTTATAAATATATTTATTTAAATAAAAATAGGTTATGGACACGTGGACACGTCAAGCAGGGTTCCCAGTAGTATCGGCAATACGGAATGGAACTAAACTTACTTTAAAGCAGCAAAGATTTTTATCCGACTTCAATACTAATTCGTCAAATGACTCATCTCTATTTAATTACAAATGGGAAATACCAATCACTTATACCACTTCAACCAATAATACTGTAAATGAGATTTGGTTATCCAAAGACGAGGATTCGTGTAAGCAGTATTATGGTCCGTTGAATATATCAATTAGTATTAATTAAAATATTTATTTAAAAGTTATTATTGATATACCTGATTCTGAATGGATAAAACTAAATCACAGACAAGTTGGATATTATACCATAAACTATTCTGAGAGAGATTGGTGTTTACTTAACAATTTATTAGAAAAAAATGTTGATGTAAGTATTTGGATAATATTTTTCAATCTCATTATTAAATAAAAAATATACAATTTAAAGGCATTAAGTGCGGCTGACCGTTCAAATCTTATACATGATGCCTTTAGTTTGGCAAAAGCTAACTACTTACCATATAGCATTGCGTTAAACACTACAAAATATTTATCCAAGGAACATCATTATATTCCGTGGGATGTAGCTGCTACAAACATACAGACATTAAGTGAACATTTATATCAACGCCCGGCACATCCAAACCTTGAAGTAAGATTATTTGAAAACTAATAATTACGATGGTGTTACAAAACATTATTTACACAGGATTTTTTTTCTATGCTAAATTTATAAAATCATGATTTCATGACGTGAGATCAGCAACTATTGGGGTATCACATTGAAGTTGTGATACAGTGATGTAGGTCAATGGTTATTTTGACAATGTTGATGAGGTAGTAACGTAATGCAAATCGCAAATTACTCTAACGAAATTAATTTTGCAGTAACGGTGCGGTGTAGTATTTCATCATATTTCATTTAAGTTAACAAAATTGTAACGAAAATAAGTTCTATGGTGCAAAGTTTTATTTTCCAAGTTATTAAAATAAGTTTGGAATCTAGAATATATGACCAAAACTAAGGGGCTAGGATATTTGAGAAAAAGTAAAAATCAATAAAATGTAGGTATTGACGATTTTGAAAGTCTTATATAATAAATAATAATCAACAATATTATTAGGTAATATTATTATTATCCTATGAATTAATACTTTTAAATTTTGTTCTTGTATAACATTAGGTCTTTAACAATAATGTAGGTAACTACTATTTATTAGTCGTTATGGATTGATTTTGTGGTAATTTCAAAAAAAAAAAAAAAACGTTATTTGTAACCCTCTACATTTTGAATGAAGAAGTACTTGATTAAAATTATGTTGGGCAACGCGAATATCATTCAATATTTAACGCAACAAGTAACGTAAATCTTTTGATTTTAAAAGTTATTTACCCAACACAGGCTCATGCCAACAATTAGGTAGACATTTTTTTGTCAAATTAATGTGTTTGAAAAAACATAATTGAAAAACGGCATAACGTTACAGTTTTGTATCCATATAATAGTGGATTAATAAAACAAAAATTTTATCCCATATTCATTACTTTTTAATTTTTATACATTTAAATTAATAAAATGAAAAAATATTTAGACATTTTTTTCGAAATACTATGCTTTGGCAAATACATGGCAGATTTATGAATTTGAATGTAATATAAAAAAATTTATTTATTGTTTTTTTAAAGAGATATATACAACATTTATTGGAAAATATAACCGAAGATTTATGGAACGATTCAAGTGATCGAAACTTATTACAACGTAAGCTTCGAGCAGTCACTTTCAAATTAGGATGTTCGTATGGTTTACCAAGATGTCACACAAAAGCATATGAATTATTCAAACGATTTTTGGATGACAAAATACAACCACATCAAGATATTAGGTACACAGTTTATTACTATGGTGAGTAGAATTTTAAATATATTTATTAAATATGTCGGTACTTTATTCATTATTTATTTAAAGTATTAATAAGTATTTTGTATATTTAGGAATGTCTATGGGCAATGATAGTGAATGGTATAGATTGTGGGACATATTCTTAAATGAACAAGACCCTCAGGAAAAAGAGAAATTTAGGGATGCATTGACAGCCTCGAAAGAAACATCAGTATTAAATAGGTAAATTGTGCACTTATATTTATGCATATAGAATTAAATATATTTTTTTTCTATTCTAGACTATTACAAAATGCAAAAAATAATAGCCATGTTAGTTCCCAAGATTATTTAAAAATCATATCAAAGATAAGCCGTAATCCTTTTGGAACTCGATTCGTATGGGAATTTTTAAGGTACTTATAGATGTATATTTGAATTACATTTTAAAAGATTAGATATAGGACAATTAAAAATGCCATCCAATGTAAACTTATGTTATGTTAGGGATAATTGGAAGTACTTGGTTGATCGTTATTCTCGTGATAATTGGAGACTTAGAGGACTCATTAATTCAGTTTGTTCTCGTTTCAATACACAAGAACGTATTGGAGAAGTAAATATTATTTATTTAAATCAATTTAAATTTTGGTTGATAATAACTTCTCGAATATTGTATTTTTATTTAATCTATCAGTAGCAGTTCCATTTTTTTTTAACATCTTAATATTTATACACATTTTAATTTGTTTAGATGAACATATTTTTTGATAAACATCCAGTAGCTGTAGATGGAGATGACGAACGAAAAATATTACTAGAACATGTATCTAATAACATTAAATGGTTAGAGAAACACGAAGCTGTTATTAGTAATTGGTTTATTAATAATGCCATCTAATTAAAAAAATTCATCAATTTGACTGTCAATACTTGAAATATCAATAGTTTAATTTACAGGGTTGGATTTTTTTATATTACAATGTTAATTTTAATTTTTATATGTCGTTACTAGTTGTTTATCCCGCTTATTAATTATTCATGTTTTTACAATAAAATTGCAATATATTAATAATATACAGTGAAATTTCTGTTTTACAAAGTATAGTACTGTAGCAACCATAAATTGGATTATAAAGAAATGGGTCTCCTTCCCCCTCATGAAAAAATCCTAAATATGATATTTCAAGTAATTATATTATATAAAAAAAAAAAATTTAAAAGATTGATAAGAACAAAATATCTTATTTGTGAAATAAATAAATACATATAATTGGTATATCAATATATTTATCACTCCACTCGGAATCTAAAATATTTTAACGTACAAAACAATATGTGGCCTCCTAAATCAGATATTCAGATATTACTCTTTCTACTTTATAATAATAATAATATTATATAAAATAATAACAATATAATGAATGACATTTACAATTACATAAAAAATCATGAGTTTCTTTTTTTATTTTTGGCAATAATAATAATGGGTATTGTTAATAAATTAATGATATTTAAATTCTACTATTATTAATTATAATTTCATATGACTGTTATAGTGTTATCATAGTTAAGTAAACCACTCACTGAGCACTTTCCACCATATTTGATACAACATTTTTTTTTTCAATGATTATATTATATTGAAAATATATTTGTAGGTTGACTAATTGATTTACAAAATTAAAAATATTTCAAAGTGTAGTACACATGGCATTCTAAATGAGATATTCAGGGTTCTACTTACTTTCTCTAAGCTTAAATAATATGTTATGTAAAATGTTTAAGTTATCACATATTAAAATATTAGATGAGATAAGGAATCATTATTTTATAAATGAAAATCAATACTTGTCCGAGTTGGATCTTTTTATCTCGAGATCAGTTCGATATTTGTATGTGCTATGTCTCAATAAATGCATTTCTTAAGCTACCTAAACCGTTAAAATTGTCGTCACAAAAAAAAAGGTTTTTCTAGTGCCTTAAAATATTTCTATTTGTAATTTCTTTAAGCTGCTCAATTAAAATATCTATATAAATAAAAATGAATGTATAAAATAATGTTAACACGGCGTATCAGATAGGCAATTCAGGTACATCATCTCCAAAAACACACATCATCATAAAATTACTATTTAGTACAATAATCGCTTCGCTCAGCATCTAGCATATAATAATTCAATTTATTATTTAAGGTATCAGTAATTTATACTAATTATTTCTGATAGCAATATAAGTATAATATTATAATCAAATATTTATGCGTATAGACCGTCTCCGCTCAGAATCGTTTATGTATCGTATACAAAGATATTAAAAAGAAAACATCCATTCCAGTTATTTATAGAACGGCAGGTGAGTAAAGGCCAGTAGGTAATAATTTCATATTAACATCGGTATTAAGTATAGACCTTTCCTGTTTTAGTAATACCTGTGATAGGTAGTAACAAACTACATTCGATGACATAGTCATTATAAAGGAAGAAAATATGCCACCAGCTAAGTGGAAACTAGGCAGCGTAATCGAAACTCATCCAGGGTAATACCAGTGTTCGGATTATATAAGTATTTTTTTTATCTAGATAGAGATAAAGATAATGTAGTTCAAATGTATCTAGATGGACATAAAAGAAACCTTAACTCATATTTATCTAGATAAAGATAAAGATACATACTGTTTTATCTAGATAGAACAAAAGATAACATTTTTTTAATGGGTTTTAAATTTAGTTATATTTTAGTTGGGCACTAGGAACATAATAATAATAATGATATAAATAAAAGTGATTACATTATTTATAAACCATAAACTTGGTTTAAGAATCTATATAAATATTTAAAATGCCTTTGTAAAATTTCGAGATTTTTATCAATAAAAAATTATCTAAGACGAACGCTTAGATACCTTGTAACTATTTACCTAGATAAGATAAAAGATGAACAAATAATTATCTAGATAAGTCTGAACACTAGTAATGACGGAAGAATAAGAGTCGTACTATACACACGACCAATAATAGTGAAATGTCGGACAGTCCTCAAGCTCTGTCGATTGCATGTGTATGAAAAATAGTACTACCTATATAAAATAATATTTTTCAACGGAGGGTGAATGTTATATTATGTCTGACCCACAATTATGCTTTATTGCAAAAATTTATTGTTCCATCTATTGTGGCCCATGTAACGATGACTGCCACCCGTCCTTCTCTATACCCGCTAACCATGCCTATAAGCAGTCTTGTTAAGTATTCGAATACTTGTATTTAAATACTTTTTTGGAATTTCAAATACTTTTCAAATACTTTTTGACCAATGTATTTTAAATACTTAAAAAAATACTTTTTATTTGTATTATTATTCTTAAATACTAAATACTTTTTTAGTTCTCGTGGTATACTCCAAATTCCTCTAATTACTAATATTTCGGAATATACTATTTTAAATTTTGTTTCTAAAATATTATTTTAAAATCGTTCTAACTTGTGATCATTTATAAATAAGGTTTCGCCAAAATACAAGCAGATAACAGAGTGACTGAACACTGAAACCCCTATCGGCTTCTCACTCCCATATTACCGTGGCATACAAGACACTGACCACCACTGGTTGGATTAGCAGTTATCTTGAATCTTTAAATAGTCTTTCTTCTTATTTAATGGGTGGTACTGTGGTAGTGGCTTATAATTTGAATATGAGATATACCTAGGCATTAATGTTATTGAACTGTTTTTTGTCATATTCATTTTAATTTGTACAATCTGTATAAAATATTTTTACAATAAGCACAATAGATGAGAGGATACATAAGAGGGTTTGGTTGGCTTGATTAAAGAAACTATTCAATAATAGTACTTCATGGTGTGTGTAGTAGTGTTTAATCGACTTGTTATTCAATTGATTGAATTATTGATTGTTAATTATTCATTTATTAAGCTTAGAAAAAGTATTTGTGTAAGTATTTTAAATACTTTTAAAAGGTATTTGTATTTATATTTAAATAATTTAAAAAAAAAGTATTTGAATACAAATTACAACAAGTATTTAAATACGTATTCTGAATACATTTGAAAAATATTCTTAACAAGACTGTCTATAAGATATGGGTCAGTGGGCTATATCTGTTGCCGGATTCTCACGTGCGCACAAAACATGATAGGAATAGCTGACCTCACACACGTAATCACCGTTGTTAATTATTGTTTTGTTTTTGTAAATTGTGTTGAATGTGCTTTGTGAATCAAATAAAATCATTTAGATAACATACGTTATCGCACACCACCGCGCCTGCTGTACGAATACATAATAACACAACCGCCGTTTCTGTTCTGTACGTCGTCACGTGAGCATCTGCATGTGCAAAAAATATCATTTTAAATATGATAATTTTAATCAAATAGTCAAAAAGTGTCATTTTTTTCATTAATAAGTGCACAAATCGCCTCATATTATTGAATTTGTCATGTTGGCTCTAGTAGCCATTGATTTTTAGTCGTATTATTATATTATATCTCATAACCTAACCTAACTTATCAAACTATGGTTAATATGTAAAAATAAAAATTGGACAAAAATCGTAAGTATTTATCTAATACTGCAGTGCTAAGAACACTAACAATAAAATTCATTATGGAAACTGTCAACTGAAATTGACAAATTATTGATTTAGCATAATATAGATTATAGATGTATATAATACCTAAAAGGGGAAATGTGTAGTTACCTCATCGTAAACAAGGTGTAACAGAAAGACTTGACGAAAAAAAAATAATAAATGATGCTACTTAAACTTATGACAAAAATTGTTAAAATTATATGATTAGTAAATAATATAAAAAATATACTCATGTCAGCAAATTCCCCCCACAAAAAAATATTTTGAAAAAAGTTATTACGTTTCAAATTCATTAAATCGAAAAAATATTGAAATTTTTAAGAAATTCTAAAAAATAATCTACTTGACTTAGATAAATGTTTTTACTACCTATCAAAATTATTTTTATAATCAGATTCACAAATCGTCTATTTTGTCTATTTTTTAACCAAATTTAATTTTTTTTTTGCAGTGTTTAAAAATAAAAATAATTTTTTGTATAATATATGTGTAGCACAATTTACTATAAATTATACATAAAAAAAATTTTTAAATATTGATTAGAACAAAAGTTATTCCAAAATCCAGTTCTATCTGTTACACTCTGTATATATAAATGTATCATATTATTATATACATTATAATAATTATAATGTATATATAAATGTATCATATTATTATATACATTATAATAATTATAA
>WHPZ01536195.1:0-16792 GCA_016617965.1 Macrosiphum rosae | reverse complement strand
AAATATAAAAGACTTATATTTTGATTATTTTGAAGTAAATATTATCAATAAATACAAACATGTTGTAAGTGGGTACTTCACTATTATGTTCCAACATTCCCAGCTAGATAGTATAACATAATATTATGATATAATCTTTAGCTTAGGACCTTTATTTTTCGTCCGGTTAATTGGACATCCGTTTGATTGGCGTTCGGATAATCGGAGTTCTACTGTATTAGCATTTTCTACACACCATACAATTTTGAAAATAATTTGGATCATTTTGAGCTTTTTATAGGCCATTTCAAATTTTAATTTTTTTAGTATTTTTTTCTATTAATATCAATAAAAAATTTTTGTTTGGTAAAAAAGCGTGTAAATTTAATGCAAGGCTCCTGACATATTGTTACAATAACAGTTGAATCATATAAAAAATACATAGGCACAATTTTTTTTTTATAAGCATTTAAAGTTCAAATTTTTGACTTCATTTATCAAATTTAAAATTTAATAATTATATTGTAGTTAAAAATTTATAAAATGTTCAACTTTTATAGCTAAGGATTGAAAATTTAAAACAAGGTGCCACGTAAATAAGTTATATATAAATTACTTTATTTACAATAATATCATCAAATATACGTAGTTATATCATCGGTTGACTGACCGTTTTCCCTCAGAATCGTTTTTCTTATACAATGATATTATATCATTGAATTCAAATTAACCACCATCTATTACAGTGACTCACTTGTAACCTACTGTACAGCAGAGCGACACCTACTTACCCACCTTTTTAAACATAAGTTTATATAAATATATTTTAATTTTAGAACATACATAGATATACTTATAACATTATAATATTAAGTTAGACAATAAAGGTCGTTCTTACAATGTCCGGTTAAAGTTAATCGACACTTAACCGGCCAAATTTTGCTGGTAATAAAATCTGTTATCCATCGATTAGCGTTAACCAACACTTTACCGGACATTGTAAGAATGGCCATAAATATTTTATTAGATTGATCCGTGTTATATATTAATTATGTGAACTAATAGATATGGGCAATTTATTCATATTTTAGTATACTTACCAATTTAGTACCTAAGTAAACGTTTCCCAGACAGCCAGACACAATATTTAAACACTATAATTTTAAATTTTTATTCATCTACTTTATTTGTTGAACGATTGTAGTAGTTTGTAAGACTACCTATAACATTTTATTTTACTTATAAAAGCCAACACAGAAACAACATAATACTGACTAATAAATAGTTAGGATTCCTGTTGATAATATTTTATATGCTACTTATTATGATAAATTTTTTTTATTGTCTCGTGTTTCAAAAGATTGTTAACATAAATGGATTAGCATTTCTTACATTATTCATTATTTTTAACTTTTTAAGATACATATATTAAATGATTATATAATGTAGGTACCCAAGTAGTAAAAGTAAAAAAAAACTTAAATCTATATTAAATAAACCCTGTAGCCAACTATATGGTATTTTTCCTTTACAAGAAAAATCTCTGAATTATAAATATGTTTTTGTTAATAAGAAACCATGACAACAATTTTATTGGCCTCATAGTAAAAAAAAAATCTTATATTCAGCGCAAAAACATATTTATGTTAAAAACAAACCCAAGTAACTACTAATAATGTTTTATTCATGGTTCAATATATTAAGCCATGGTTTTATTCGTTAAAAAAATATAACTCACACAAAATCTTTACGCTAAATATCTTATAATAATAATAATAATAAGAATATCTAATTAATGAGTTTTTTTGGTTAATCACCATCTCATATTTTAATAGAATATACATATTACATATGCCTTACTTATATATATCCAAGACACTTCTGGTACCTATCTTACATTTGTTCTGTAGTATCATTTATTACAAACTATTTTTGATTGATTTACAAAATGTATAGTTAAAATATTTTGGCCTGCTCTATATACATATATTTAAATAGTCTCGTTTCACTGCTATCTCTGTATATTGCAAACACAGACCTGGTTTGTGTCTAGACGTCTAGTCATCAATAAAGTAAAATATATTAAGTTATTTACTTTTTATCTTAATAATATACATTCAATTGGATTCAGTATAAGTAAGTTGTGCAATTTAACATACAAATCCTCTCGTATTTCTCTGTTTGATATTTGTCTGTCACTGATACACCGTTTTAGAAAAAGATACAGGCATAAGATTTCCTTACGTCGCCCTAAATCTGGAATTCAATTAATAATATTTAATTGATGGCTTTGCTGTGAAAAACAGCTTTAATTGAGAAGATTATAAATGTTTTAAAAATATTTCTCTGGAATATAATAAAAACAATAAATATATAAAATTGAATAACTTTGAAGTATTGATGGTAAAGAAAGATTGAATAAATTCTGAATATTGGTAGTATATAAAATACTAATTAGTGTTTACTTTAAGTCATATCTTAACAAATACTAATACTTAATAATTTTTATTATTTTTTAGGTGTCATTGTATGTCATGCGCATAAAATATCAGCATCAGATTTAGTTGGATCTTGGATAGCATATTGTGCATCGTCTCAAATCGATTCAAATGATTTAAGTAGAGATAGACTTGCTACATTAGTTAAATCCTTCAAGGTTGATGACAAATCAAAAGCCAATGACAAGTAATTTCTTTATGTATTATAGTAACTTTAAGTCCATCAAATTTATTATCTTAGTAGATATAGGTAATACATTAATTAAAAAAAGTAAATTAATGTATTTTCTATGTACAATTTTTTGTAGTATTTTTCTACGAAGTCTTGAGTTCAAAACATACATTTTTTTACTCGTGTTATAAATATCAAATATCAACAACATTTATTATTTACAGGAAATTGATTGTAAATAAATCAAGTTTAAATGAATCAGCTACACAATCAGTTCGTAGTCCAACATCATTGAAAGTAAGTTATTAATTTATTATTTAACTTTATTGATTGACCATGATGACGGGCTATTGTGGCCTCTTAATTTTTTTTTTGCTCAGTCAATAAAGGCGTAGAATAATTGCAATATTTTTATTTTTATTGACCTATTGACATACATTAAAACTATTTAGTCGTATCGCAAAATAATTTGAACGTTATTAATGACTTGGAGACATATTATTTGTAATGAACGTTATATTTTTAAATAGGTTTATAGTGGCACTAGATATATTTTATATAAATATTATCGGAATACATTATTGACATATTAGTATTAGGTATTTTATATAACATGATATTATAATGTATTTCATTTATATTATGATTATCTCTTTTTGTTTGACTATTAAAAATGTTCAATTTAAGCACTTTATCTTGAACATAACTAAACACTAATATTGTCCCATAAAAATATCTACTGAATTTTTATTTTCATTTTTTTAATAATAGTGTTATTGTTGTTGTTTTTTTTAAAAAAATATTTCTCATCTATTTTGACACGTCGAAGTAATGTTAACACCGTTAAAAATGTAAAAAAAAAATTTAATTACCTGTTAACCATGTTACCATGTTGATACATGTGACTACAACATTTATGTTTGGAGCTTACTAATCTAATAACTAGAAAAAAAGGTCATGTTATTACTTACTGTTTTTTTACCTACTTTTACCTTCTTTACCTACTGTTATTACTAATTACTTTTAATACTAAAAGATTCCACATAGGTAAGTAGTTTATTCTGTTACCAAAACATCTAAAACACAGTTATTTTTTAGAGACATTTTAAATTCAAATTCGGACAAAATTACATAATAAAAAACCTAGAATAACTATTTTAGTTATTTTGTTGTGACTGTATAATATTATTTGTGGGTAATTGAAACTTCTAAAGCATACTATTATATATCTATTATAGTATCACGGTTTGTTGTTGATGTATAACAAGTTATAAATACCTAAAGGCAGGCAATTGTGATATGATTAATTTGGAATTTATTATAGTTACAATTTTTTTTATTTAATACAATAGATAAGTATATAATATGTTTTATATCTAGGCTGACACACCGTCTCCGCTCAGAATCGTTTTTCTTATACAATGATATTATATCATTGAATTCAAAATTAATACCATCCATTATACAGTGACCCCTTTGTAACCTACTGTACAGCAGAGATACTTTTTTTCTTATTTCTTTATATTTATCTATACACTAATGTTTGGTTTTTTTTTATACATTGGATTTTAGTATGGTTAGGTTATGATTTTGTATTAATTGGTTGTAATAATCCGCTTTAGGTTGAATTAAGTAAAAACAACAGTCAACAAACTTGGTATAATTTTGTATAAACCACACGGGGTCCGCGATCTATCGTAGGTAAATTGCTTACCTGATTATATACTGCTCGAATAATCACAAGTGAATCTCACTGACAATGCTGATCGAGATGGCTATACTTAAAAATATAATATAATTTACACTTAAAAATACATTGCTTCCACAATGTGTTACACCCAAAAGGAGTTGAACAATCAGATTTTTTTTTCGGTCAAGGCGTTGGATAATTCCGCTAGTATATTATATATTATTCTACTACTTTATAATTTATATTACATATTTTCAGTTATGTACTCATGTTTATTTATGTAAAAAATATATTGTTATTAGGTATCTAAATAATTCATTTATCCATGTTTGAATGTTTCTGTAGTTCAGTTTGGTTCTCATAATATTATTTAGTGTTGCCATTTACCACTGATTCTACTTAATTTAAGTATGTTATTCACTTGTAGATTGTTGATAAATGATGATAATATTACATTTAAACAAGTGTAAATTACCAATTTAAACTCTACATTTCATAAAAATTAAGTTAATTAATCTCTATACTATAATGTTAAACTGTACAATTCCTTTTATTATGAAGATTTTTATACATTTCTAATATATTTGGTGATTATTAAGCATGCTCATCATAATTTTTTGTTTAAATTATGCATAATTTATTCAAATTCTGAGTTTTTGGAATTTTTAAATAGGTACACTTGAGCATCATATTTTTCAATCCTTTAGATTTTTTGTACCACCTAGGATGATCTTGTGACAATACAAACTTCTATTTTTCAAATATGAACTGACAAGGCTACAAACAGGGCTGTATTTATACTTTTTGCGCCCTTGGTTGAAAATATTTGTACTCCCGCACCAAAAAAAAAGAACCTTTTTGTTTACTGTTTAGTTATAATTGTTTATTTATGAAAATATTTTTAAAAACACAGATAATGATGATACATTATTTTAATTATTGTCAAAATGTATAACAACATACAATTGTAAACTATAAAAAAAATTACAAAAATGAATATTGCTATCATTTATTGATAAAATAATTAAATTACGCCATATGACCGTATCATAGTCATGCAATGCAAAGTCCAGGTAGATACTCAAACAAATTCTTAACAAAAAAAAATTGTATTTAAATAATATTATACTGGTGCCTGGTCGCCATATACATAACCATATGTATCAACAATTTGACGTCCGGGGCAAATTCATCGTTTGGACAAATTGGGTCGGTCTTTAATACGGCTCTACATCATAGCGGTTACCTAATAATTACTTACTTTTTTCATAATAAATTAATTTAATTGATGACACATGTGAAAGGTTAGGTACCTAACACGTATGTGTTGTCTCCGTCTTATACACGTACGAACGTATGACATAACACATTTTCGTTCGCCAGTTTCCATAGTGTGCTATCGGTTTTGACATTGGCGTGAATTACTATCAAACTTGTAAGTAAGAACATTATCTATGCTTAAGCGATGACGTATATTTTAATATTTTAATTTTCTAGCGGGATGTCAGCATCTTTAATTTTTAATATTTCACAAACTCATTTCTTGCTTGAAATAAAAATATCAAAAAAAAAATCCCTGACGCTTAAGCAGTAAGCACAGATAATGTTCTCACCTAAAAGTTTTATGATAGGTCAATTCACTCAATACCAAAACTGATACCACACTATTGAACCTGATGGACAAAAATTTGGTATGTCGTACCCCAGACAGCAATTTTTTGTTAAAATATATTATTATAACATTATAATAACGAATAAAATTAGTATAAAGTTATTATAATATTATCATTACAAAATGCTGTCTGGTACGTGTGTGTTAGACACTAAGACGAAGACAATGCATGCGGGTTCACATCCTCGTAAGCAGATATTCTTTTTGAGAATTTTGATATCTCAAAATCAAAATTCAAGTAGTTATTAATTATATGACTGTAGTGTGTACTAAGGATGATATGTCTATGGTAATGGGCTTGCACCAGAGTTTTTTAAACTGTGTTCCACGAAAAAATACTTTAAAAAATCTAACTAAAGATAAGTAACGTAAGTAGGGGAAATAAATATTTGTACTATAGAAAAACAAATATTTGTATATTAAATAATAATGTATATGGTATAGTCTATACTTCTCTAGTGTACTTATAGTGCTTATACAGTACCTATACAGAAATAATATTTGAACTGTTAATAAAAATACTAATTGGTTACGATCGTCCGTGAACCTTAATGCCGAACCTAATATTATGATAATACAACTTTCATCAATAAAGCCCAATACTAAAAACCTTAATTATAATAATAAAAATCAATTTCACTCATCTCCTTAAAATTTAAATTTAGAAGTCCTTTTTGTCTGTTATTTAAAATATTTTTCGAATTAAATACAGTATACACATTATTATTATATGAAATATTATAATTTTTATTGAAAATAATCTTTGTAAAAATGACGCATTAAAACCATTGAAATAAAGTAGGGGTTTTAATTGTCGGGATGTAATTACTTATTGTTGAAAGGTAAATAAAAAAAGTAGGGGTTCCACGGTAAAAGTGGACATACCTAGTATAATAAATACTACATCTAATATTACATATTATACTGTTTTTATTTTTATAAAACCAGTTTTACGAATTATTATCCTTAGTATAAACATTTTAATAACTCTGAAACTACTCATCAAAATTTTGATTTATATTCATCAAAATGTAAAAAAAAATATTCCGCTAAATAATTCACAATACAAATTATTGTCATTAAAATATAAAATTTGTAGTAACATTTTATCAAGCAATATTGAGCATTTGAGCTCGTCATAAGCATAATTATTATCTATTTTCGAGGGCGTTTATTGGAAACAAAATTAAAAATGTATTAATTTTGAGTTCTTTAAGAAAAATGGTGCAAATATGTTTTTACTTGGTTCTTGGAGTCTTGGTGATACAGTGACATACCCCGTTTGTCACCACCTATGTCAATTATAAAATATTTTAAAGAATATGCGAATATGTCTAATGGTCAGTGGTTAGGTACTGAATGTGTTTTATGGCTTTCCTGAACTAATTTGGTAAATATTCTCTCCGAAAATTTGAGTACCGATATGTATTGCTTATTTTTATGCATAGTAAATCAATAATTGGAAATGATTTTTATATCGTGATCAGTGATTACAAAAACGTAACAGCCTACGTTTGTACAGAATTAAATAACATTAATATTCAACTAACAAACTAAAAAAATGGATACAAATTATTGTCGGATTAATAAACTTAATATTAATTATTAAGAGGACGTGATACTCGTATGTGTTGTCTCCGTCTTACAAAATAATGTACATCATACTTATCATAACAAAAAACTGTTTTGCGCGGGATACAACCACTCCCTCGGTATGTATAGTAGAATTACCAAAATCCCACAACGCATAGGGAACAACTTTATCTGTGTTGTAGCGTTTTTATTATTTAGACAACACAAATAAAATTAAAGTTATCGGTTTGAGAACATTGGGATTTTTTTCATTTAATTATTAAAAATTATTGGTACCAAATGCTATGAAAAAAATTAAAGCGCTACGACTCAAATGAAGTTGTTCTCTGCGTTGTGGCGTTTTGGTAATCTACTATAAATACCAAGGAGTGGTTCTATCCCGCGCAAAACAGTTTTTTGCTATGTTTGACATTTGTAAGACGGAGACAAGTAGACAACGCATACGGGTATTACGTCCGCTTAACATAAATATGTTTTTGGGTTGTGTACAGATATTTTTTTTCTAAGCCATTTTGCTTCACCTTTTCAGTGTCATGGTTACTTTTTAACTAAAACAAAATATTTATGATTCATACATTTTCTTCAACGTGGAAAATATCGAGCAGCGTTCTACGTGTCTCTCCCGGGTCAGCACAGATTTTAATGATAATTGATGAATCATAAATATTATGTTTTCGTATTGTGTTTTTGACGTTTGGTATTCTTATGAAAGTCGCGCTCTATAAACAAAATGATGTATTGCGTACGGTTATCAGTTTTATTTTTGACTACGCGTGTCGTACCGGTACAGCCGCGGCGGTACGATAAAAAACCTCAGAAAATCGTCATCCGGCCCGGCGGGCCGTAACCAGTAACCACCGCCAACTATAGTGGTGCCAGTAGTTGTCAAGTTGAGTGAAATCTGAGAAACCGAAATCGATCGAAGGTTAAATCATTATCTATACCGGCGGCATGCGTGTGCGTGCGCGTGTATTCGCCGAGTGTCTCGTCCTCGTACAATACAACACCGGTACGATATATTGTATTCAATTTTAAATCGTGTTCGGAAATGAGAATATAAAAAGACGGGTGTTTGGGCCCATTGTTGGCGGTGTAGGTTACACAAAAGCGGGGTAGACTGTGTGCGCGCGCGTTTTTGTACAACACTCGTACTCGGTGTCCGTTCGTGCGTCGGAATAATAATAATAATAATAATAATGATGATGGTGACGATGATGATAAAATAACGGGCTGTGAAAAGATACGCTCCGGCGCGCAGGGCGATCATCAACTATGTTTATTGAGCAATGTGCATTTTTGAGCCCCTAACCTTTAAATTCAAATTGTATAGTTCTGTATAAAATCAGAAATTGAGTATATAAAACACGTGGGCCCATGTTTTTTCTTGGTATAGGCACATATAATTTACTATTGAACCCATTGGTACTTCATTTATTTATAATTTATACAACAGAATTATTATTAGTTCATGCTAATGAATTGAAAATTCTAATAACGACAATTAATATCTTACAAAGCCTATAATAGTATATTCTATATTATATTTACGACTATTTATATACTATTTGTTGACTTAGCTGTTTTCTAAATAAACATAGGTATACGCATTAAAAGTATCTAATAAAACCAACTTTCTTTTTTAAATAAATAATTTTGTATAGTTTTCGTTGATTTTATTTGTTTACACATTAATACATTTTATTTACTTGTGAACAACACGCCTATTGGTACCTACCCAAACGATAATTATAGTTATTTTATTATCTTCGAATTTTTTATTCATTTCGGTTTAATGCAATTTTTTTTTCATGTAGTATGTACCTCGGGGCGTAGGAACGATATCGGGCGCCCGAAAGATTCACATACCCAACTTTCCCGGCTTCCCGCTAGTTGCGCCACCGGGTCTGACTGGATAATTAGCCAAATAATAACAGGCGTAATATAATACAGTCGTGGTACTTAGGTATTTTGACTTTGGTGTATCGTGTATAATGTGTGCGTGGAATAGGAAACTCTTTGGTGTGTGTGTGTGTGTGTGTGTGTGCGCGCGCGGTTACAATAACGTATTATATTATTATTATTATTATTATGCTGGAAAGCCGACTGGAATCCACCGGTTGCCGCCGCCGCCGCCGCATCCTACCTGACGGCATTCGCGCGGCGGTCCCCTCCTCGCCGCCTGATTGGTTGGTTGGTTGGTTTTTTTCTTCTCTACCTTTCTACCGCGTGTGTTGCCGTCTTTGCGCGCGCGCTCATGTGTGTATATGTGTTTGTATGTGTATGTGTGTATCGTTCAAGGCCAAAACGCCGCAGAGAGTCGGTTGTATTTTATCCTGCTCGGCCGAGTGCGCGCGCGCGCGCAATGTAACTACTCCTTCCAGCGGCGGTGTCGATTCCCTCCGTCGACGCCGCCGGTTTGCCGGTTGGCCGTTTGGCGTCTGCGCCTCTGCCGTTCATTTTCCCGTCGGTACCTGGTCCGCCTCGTCGTCTACGCCGCTGTTTCTGGAACGTCTCTTCTAACGGTAAACGCACTATACATTTTCTCTTTTCCCGGTCGATCTCACTTAATAGTTTATCCGTTTCGAGGAGACTGACTTTTTTCAAACCGTTAAGGTGGGCGCGTGCTTTGATTACTCGTGCTAGGCCATTATTTTAATTTTTGAAAACACGACGACGCCGCGTTTCCCCCCATCGATCAAGCAATAATTTTTTTTTCCCCCTTTGGCCTGTACGTTTCGTAATCGCCGCCGCAGTCAATTGCTGCCCGGTGCCGCTTCGCCGGCTCCTACCCGTTCGCCACACTCGCCAGTCGGTAATAATAATTATAATAATAATAATTGTCGTTTGTGGAGGGAAAGTAGAACGTTGTTTGTTGTTATTTAACTCGTACGACGCACACACGTAATAGCTCTTTCCACACCGGCAATCGTTAGCCACAGTACGCGACGCGCGCACAACACGGTATCACACGCACATTACGTACGAGAGGCCGCGGCCGCTCTCTTTTCACGTACATTTTTTTTTCAAATCAGATTTACAATTTTTTATCCCGTCGTCCGGTCTTTTGTTCTCGCCGTTCAGCGGTACATATTTTAATGTCGTCATTATCGATAAACCGAAACCTAAATACATCACGACGTCTTTAAGTTTTTAATCTTTTCGCGCTATGTCCAATTATTATTCAATTGCTTTTTTTAACATTTTTCCGTATTCCAATAGATATCATTGCCGTGTGCGTGTCGGTAGTTGCCCGCGTCATTATAACCGTTACGACTTGCGTGTAACGATGTACATTTTATTTTAATAGTACTATTATTACTTTAAAATGTGTAGAAATTTCATTAACTACGACCGTTGTACACTTGTTGATTTCGTGATTTTTATTTTGTTTCGTTTTTCATTTATACACCAATCTCGACCCATACGGTGCGTGTGTGTGTGTAGGGATGTCTTTTTCTCAAGACCCGAGTCTTTTGTAATACCCATCTTGTTGTAGTGTGTAAGTTCAATGACTATATAATATGTATATATGTGCGTGTGTCATGTAAACGGTTTTTGTTTTTCACGGATACATGCCGCCGCCCAGCGTGTGACTGCGATGTAAACGATGCGTAATGTACAATGGTTAGACGGTCCGTGGGTGTTTTTCTAGTCGACACTGAATATTCAAAGCTGTGACTAGATCTACACTCATCAACTGCTTACCTGTTTCGTGACAACTTACGTGCATCCAGTTTATTTTTCTGCGGTCAGGACTGTGCTCACTCTGCTGTAAAATAATTGGATATTCACTTACACGTTTTGTTGTATAACTTATAATTATACTTTTGTACTTCGTTCCAATTATTATGTGTTTGTTTTTTTTTGTGTATACGAACATTTCTTGGAATTAGATTTTTTTATGAATTGTACATTTATATTTATTACATAATACGTTGTGCCTTATACGGTATCGTTGTTCAGTTTCATGTGTAAATTAAAAATATAACTCGTACATTGTGGGAAATAATTCCTAACTTATTTATAAATTATTATTTATGTAAATTTAATGTTACGATTTTGTGCTCTATAAATAAATCTTATCTGAATTATTATTTACATTATTAAATATGTTTTATACTTTTATACTCCTATATGTTTTCAATATAACAAAATTATACAAAAAAAAATCGTTTTGTGTATTTATTATTATTTTATACCTCCTGCACTATAATAATATGTGGTTTAAATTTAATGTATACAAAATATAATCGAAAAGAATCTGTACTTTTCGTTGGTTAAATGTAAATGATAATGATACCATACCAAGTCAATAAATCGTGTGTTATATAATTATGATCATCAAATATACATTATAAAGTAAAAGTTCATTCCACTTTTTCAAGATTACAAAATCGACAAATGAATGAACGTAAACTACTGTAATACAATATACTTTAAATAATAAAAATTATATTAGGAAACTTTATACTAAATTGCAATATAAATATTTACCATGGCGAGGACTGTGGATAAATTCTTGTAAATGCTTAAACAGTTATAAAACATCTAAATAATTTCATATGATAGAAGTATAGGATGATTATTTTTAATGTCTACGAGAGCTAAAATACTTTTGATGGAATAAACGGGTTCGTTGTGCCTAATACCTAAATTTAGTAGGAATATTATGGTATTTTCGTTATTGTTTTTGTAGCTTAATAATAATAATGAAAAATGAAACATTAATTAAATAAAACTATATGGACAATTATATATAGTGATTATTGATTAATATTCACTATTCAGTGAAATGTTAAGATTATCGACGAAATAATTAAAGTTTAAAATGAACCTATTGATATTTAAATGTAGATTATATTATGTATCGAGGTTTTTTTGAATGTATAAGTTTATAATAACTTAAATAGTTGTATAAGTTCGGTTCGTATACAATGTTTGGTATTAAAATATTTAATAAGATATGTTTCTACATGAATTTACAAGTTTGGAAGTGAGAAATCGAAATGACTATTAGCGGACAGATAATTGTGTTTGTTATTATTTGGCAATTATTAATATTAATTGATAATAAAATGAACTGTGCGTTGAAAATAATATCAACGATATGCCAATTTATGTGTCAGAATTATTATGTAGCCATGTAGGATAATTTAGTCTCCGTAATCCGAAACTGACTATAACTGACTAATCTACCTGTTGGTCAGGATTCTGTATAATATAAATATATTATAGTCGAAAACATTTCTATATAGTTATAGTATAGTTGTAGGTTACAATTAAGATTGATTTGAGACTTGAGTATGCTAGGTTGACCATGTAGGTATATATTATTTAATTTCTTGTGAAGGTTTTTAAACTCAGCTCGAAGAACGTTACATTTTTTCGTCGTATTCATTCGGTGTTTCCGAATACTGCGTATAAAATACAATAGTTTTAATAATAATAATTTTAAAATGTTTCATTCGTTAACAATCTTCAACAGTTGTGAGATATACACGCTACGCCACGTTCGTTATTCTTGTAGAATTAATTCGACCAATTATCGCAATCCGACCGCCCATGATATAATTTAAAAAAAGACGCTCTTTATTGAATCAACTGGTTTTGATTTAATTTAACAGTTTGATGTGTTCCCTTATTATCCCTCTGCAGCGAATAATATTAAGGACATGATAAATACCATTCAATGAAACATTTTCGCATGTATTAATTGTTATTTGTTATTATATATTTCGTAATATTAATATTACTATATAATATATATTGTTCCTATCTCAGAAACTCTGCTTATACTTATTATAAGACTCGCAAGGATTATAAAATTATAATTTATGAGTATGTTGAACTTGTGCATTTTGATTTTTGAACGAGATTTGTATCGTGTGTATGTAATCAAACATAATCTGATTGGTTTTTATTTTTTTAAACATTTTATGGTATAGCTTTTATTATCAGTGAATAAATTAGGAATCCTCGTAAAGAGTATAGAATGAAAAACAGATGTTTCAAAATTCACAGATATATACCCTACACCTGTAGGTACATATACGTATACGTTCCAATGAAACCGTAAAATAATATGCGACTTCTTAATCATCTAACTTTGTGTATACCATGTACCGATTAAATGATTAAAATTGTCTCTTCATATATTTTTTAAAACAATTTTTATGTACGTTTTTGAATATATTTGAATTTTTTTATGTGTCTGGACTGACTGCGGGTGTTTGATTGTATAAAATAAATGTAAAAAATGCGTTATTCTTACCACTGTTGTTAATTTAATTTTGTAATAACTTTAATGTCGTAATTCTATAAAATCAATTCATTTTTTTTGATAATTTGAAAATACAATATAAATTATAATATTATACATCATTTATGTTCAGTATTATCAGTATGCAAACTTTATTTATTTAAAATTAACTAATATATATTTAGAAAGACCTGAAACGATCCAATACTCTGATTTATCCGTAAAACCTAAAAAAAAGATAAAAATCAGTTACAGTATTATACTATTATGACACGCCATAGTCAAATGTCTTTATTTGCCTACCAAATTGTATACTTTTCTAAATAATTCAGGTATTGAACGATATTATAATTTTTTGTTCGTTTTATATCTGTACCTATGTGTTTTTTTTATAATATTAATAATAATATTGTTCGATTTATACTTTCTGAAAATCATAATTTATGTTGAATTGACAAGTATGCTTGTTACGTTTCAGAGTACACATGGAACTAATATTATGCAAATCGAAAATGAATTCAAAGTATCCGACATTATTGATGGAGATGATATAAAAGAGTATGTATGCTATGTATAATTTTATTTTAGTTACGGTCCTTTATTATTGTAGTTCATCTAAGTATTTTGCTTTTATGTTATTTTAATATTTAAATAATAAATTATTCACGTTGGTCTGATGTACCATGGCTATATAGCCAGTATACTTGGGTGACGAGTTGAGTCGGCTACATTCATATATAACATATACGTATCAATATTTGTACAAAATATTGAAGTACAAGTTATTAACTCCCTGACTAATAATAATAATAATTATTATTATTATTATTATTATTATTTATTGTAATAAATGGGTATTGGCAAGTTTAGAAACATTAGAATACCTATTTAAAGCTTCAGTAACTATACCTCGTTTTATGTTAATTAGTAGCGTGGATAATAACTTACTTCTTCATGGTAACTGTCACATTAAATATTTGCTGTTGTAATAATAATATACACATAACATAATATTATATTATATGGGCAGGGGTGTAATTAAGAGGTAATAAGGGGGGATAGAGCTCCCCAGAGCCTTTATAACATCTATATACAAGAAAATTAGAGTTTCTTCTATAAACCGTACTATAAAAAAAAAAAATTGTAGGTAGGTACATTATATTATATTACAAAAAAAAATAATTTATAATTTAAGGGGATTGGTGGAGGTCAGTTTTTAATGCGTTCGAATAAAGCAATTGAAATTGAGTTAAGTGGACTAACTGATTTCAAATAGACATAATAACAAATTAAAAAGTATTATTGCATTATATAGGTAGGTACTTGGTTAAGCTAAAATAACTGTCCGCCACCAATCCCCTTGATATTTAGAATAAATTCATTTTAGCTACCCAGATTTAATTTAAATATTTTTAAAATACATACTTATTTCAACAAGTTAAGAACAATGATGCAAAAAAATTTTGAACCATATTATTAACTTGTTAAAATACGTAAAAAAAACAAAATCAAAATTCGTTATGGGCGCGGTTTGAACGTAAAATCATAAACTATAATTTCTCAAATAATAATTACCTCAATATTTTTTTTTGCACCATCGTTTTTAACTAGTTGAAATAAGTAATAGTTTGAAAAAAAAAATGCTGGGTAGCTAAAGTGAACTTTTACCAAATATATTATAATATTGTATAGGTACTAAAATAAAACACAAATTTATGTACATTATTTAAATTTGAAATTTCTCAGCTTATAACTTCTTTATAAAAGTTATAAGACAATTTTCTGAAGCTTATAGATCCGCAACTGTTCAAACTCTTTATCTACAGCCGGATGATTCACCAAGCGTGCTTACTTGCCCCTTTTTTCTTCAATTATAATTCAAAATCTGATTTTTAGAATTTTTAAATATACACTACTTGCATAAATATCATATTTAAAATTCTTAAGATTTTTTGTACTACTAGTGGAATAGTGGAGTGCCTGTACATTCGTTTTTCAAATGACCACCATTTTCTGTTGTAAATTATTTAGCTTTCAAATTTCAATTAATTTTTCTGAAAATGTTGACGTATCTAAATCAAAATCAAACAAATATTTATTTAATTTCAATTTGTGTACGAAAGATAATAGATCCATGATAATGGGTTTTTAAGAAATTATGGGAGCTAAAATGTAAGTAATTAATCTATCAAAATGTACAATTTTATTGTAAAAATGATCCACGGATAGTAAGAGTTAGGATATTGATGACCTTAAAAACACACAAAAATACCCTGAATAAAATGCTAAAATGCCCTAAAAACTCAAAAAAATGAACTTAAAAAGGTGGACAAGTGGGTGTCGCTCTGCTGTACAGTAGGTTACGTCAAGTAGGTCACTGTAATAGATGGTGTTAAATTTATACTAAAAACGATGACGGTCAGTCAGCCTATATATTATAATAATATAATATTACTAAATATATTTGATGCAATTATTGTGAATAAGGTAATTTATTTACTTAATTACGAGGAACCTTGTTTTAGAATTTCAATCCTTAGCTATAGAAGTTAAACATTTAATAAATCTTTAATTACAAATTCATTTTAAAATTTTAGATTTGATAAATGTTGTCAAAATTTGAACGTTAAATATTTATAAAAAAAATTTGTACCCTATGTATTTTTAATTTTTTCAACTGCTATTGTAACATTATATTAAGAGCCATGTATTAAATTATCATTTTTATTTTTTTCATTTATGACCCAACAAATAACATTTTATTGATATTTATAGAAAAAAAAGACAAAAAAGGGTGGGTAAGTGGATGTCGCTCTGCGGTACAGTAGGTTACAAGTAGGTCACTGTATAATGGATGCTATTAAATTTGAATTCAATGGTACAATATCATTGTATAAGAAAAACGATTCTGAGCGAAGACGGTATGTCA
>WHPZ01536162.1:0-10435 GCA_016617965.1 Macrosiphum rosae | reverse complement strand
TTACCCCTTTGTGTTTTCAGTTTTGCAACTATTTTGTATACAATGTTTACAGATTGTATATTATCTATAATATAAAAAAAAAATTAGGTTTCAAACTGTTTTATAACTTATATTATGTCAAAAATAATATACTTCATACCTTCTCGGCTACACTCATATTATGCATATTTAAAATTGATTTTTTTTCGTTCTTAACCTGTGTGTTTTAAATTATATTGAATACCTATTATGTGATACTCAATATTATTTAAAGTAGGCATTTGTTGTTATCATCGCAACCTATAATATCAAAAATGTATCATTTTAACTTCACAAATACTAAAAATATAATTATTTTTTAACCATTTTTTTTAGTTTAATAAAATTCAACCGGTTTACCAGTTTCAAGTATTATACTTTTATTTTTCCATATATTATTACATTTGTTTTTGTGCATAACGATAGTAACCTTAAAATATGTTTTTTTTTTAATTTTTAATTATTTTGATGCATATTTATTGCATTTTTTTGTACAATATTTTACGGTTTTTTCATGCGTATTTTGCCTTTTTTAGCTCCTATAACTTCCGAGCCCTAGTAATTCCTTATTAGTAAACTCGTTTTAATAATTGAATAATTTTCAGAAGGAAGGCATGTTTTCTTTTAACAGGTAATTGGCTATTGCTAATTACTTATCCTATATTACTTATAATTAATAAACAACAAATAACTTTTTACTGTAATTATAATAGGTGCCTAATGTTTATCGTAGAAGTTTGATAATATTTCAAAGTCATTGTGTTAACATCTAATATTATTTTAACCTGTGAGAGCAAAAAACGTATAAATAGTATAGATATGAAATGGTTTGAGGTGATTTAAATGTCATAGTTAATAAAAGCTTTTAACACTTAATAATACTATCCACAGAAATTATAGTCAAAGGTTAATTAATAATTTATTTATTTATTCCTTTAGTGAAAAATTATAATAATATGATCCCGGGATCCAATGTGCATGATTATTATTTTAGAGATAACATTGATGATTGATGAAAAATATTTTTTTGTAATTATGACTTGTTTACACAGTTATATATACCTACTTAATCATTTTTTTTAGCAATGTTTATATTTGTCAATACATTATACATACATAGAATATTCAAATATTAAAAACATTATTTCCAAAGGGTCGATTTGTCAATTTGCCATTATATAGTTACCTGGTGTACTTATTACTTATTAGTTATTGTTTATCCGACCTACTTTATTATTCGTGCTAAACTTAAGAATTAATTATTCGAGCTATATATTTTAATATTTTTTACATTTAGTTACCACTTACCTCCATAAAATACATGAATTCATAAACATAATACACTTGTAAAGTGTACGTAAGTTATAAGTATAAATTGAAAAATTATAATAAAATCGGATAGGATACAAAGACTGACCTAGACATTATTGCAGAGTGGCTAGTGTCGGGCGTGATATATACTATAGTCCAGGGGTTCTTAACCTTTTGTAGATCGTGGACCCCTGATGAAAGATTTTTAGAAATCGCGGACCCCCATACCATTTTTTTTCTTTAATACCTTTTTTTTTTACAAAACATCTCATGCTATCATAACCAAAATTAAAATAATTATTTTATATTACAAATTACATTAGTAGACATAACAAAACATACACATTTCTAATTATTTTTATTACAACTCATTTTTTATAAAAATGTAATATAAAACTATAATTGAGTACGATACTACGATCGACAAACTGCACTGTGCTGTACGCATGTACATTTAGTATGAACAAGAAAAACTGATTACTTAATAAATGTTAATAATATAATTATTTAGTGATATTATATATGAAAAAAATAAATAATATTCCAACAATAATATAATAACGCACTCATATCGCTTATTGACGTATCTTATGTGTTAAGACTGCCGTGGACCCCCGTCATGAGTATCTTGGACCCCTAGGAGGCCGTGGACCACAGGTTAAGAACCGCTGCAGTATAGTCTATAGACTATAACGTATGAATATTATAATTTATTGCGTATGAAGATAGTTATATTATATACTTCACGCTTGGAAATAAATATTGGAGTATAATATTATTTTGCATACCCAATATCATCAAAATGAAAATGATAGTCTGTATTAAAATAAAACGTTATGCTATTTTGTGTTTATATTAAAATGTAAATGTTATATATCCAGTTGATATTTTTACCGAAATTAATGTTTTGCTTTATATTTTCCCTTTAAGATGTAAAATATTGTAGGTATTTACTCTGCCGTTCTAAATGAGCTGTTTAATTATATTTAATTAATAAACCAATTATGTATAAAACTATTAATAATTTTTCCTGAAAATTAGCTAAACTTCGTGCAACTAAAAAGAAAATATTTTTTTTTTATTTTTGAACCAAAGCTAAATTTTTTGTTCATTAATTACAATTAAGGAGAACTTAATCAATAATACTTAATAACTAAAGAGCATGTAAACAATTGTAATTAAAATATAATGTTAATAATTCATCATAATTGTTTGATATTTATTTAATTACCTTTTTTTTTTTTTTTTTTTATTGTGGTATCGTGGACTGGAGGAGGTACTATGGTGCCAGTACTTCTCCTCTAGATTTATTTAATTACCTATCCACAGTTATTTTTTTATAGGTATATGAGAATTATATTTAATATTAAGTATAGTATAAACACATACATAATATGGTATTTTATATTAATTAATAATTAGGTAGGGGGACTGGGTACAATTGTAACAGTTTTGATATATATTTTTATCAAAGTCATTTTTCTGCTAAAAATACATTAACATTTAAATTATAATTGTGTACTTACCTATTACTGTCTAAGTCTATAAATTATACTGAATATTGCATCCAAAAAAATTAATTATTATTTTTATAATTAGGTATTTTAGTATATTCATTACATTTTTCATAGGATTTTTTTATGCCAAGTAAGTATTTACTTGTATTTGTATATAAACAAGAAAAATAAGTATATAATAGGTATCAATAAAAATAAACTAATTAACAACATAATAATATTAGTTTAAACATATTATATTATACCTAACCAATTAAATTATTAAAATAAAAATTGTCATTCCATTCTACCATTTTGTGATAAAATGATTTAGCAAGTGACAGCTATTCTATAAATTCCAATGGTCCACTTGTTGCTTCAACAACACATACAAGCATACAACATTTCGTGGGTGGAGGGATGGCTGACTTCTGTAGTTTAGACTTTTTTCATAAAACCAGACAATTCGTATGAAATAGAAAAACTAGATATTAAGATATGTATCGTTAGCCTGCAATAACGAGATGACAAAAACTTAAAATTCTAGGTACCTACCTACTTAATATAATTTAGCGGTAAATATATTGTTGAATATATACTCAATGCCCAATTTTAATATATAATATATACTAAGCATGCTCCCCCCTCCCAATGTGTATGAACTAAGCACGTATTAAAACTCAATTTTTTTAAATTTTTAAGTGTAATTAACTAGTTAAATACGATATTTTCAATTACTTCGATTTTTCACAACATTTAAGAAGTACCTGTGAAGTACACTGTGATGATGTACGTTATACTATGGTGATACCCACTTTGTGTTTTTAAATAAGAACATACAAATTATGAATCAGATGATTTTCCCGAAAATGTTGACGTATATTGTAATCAAAATTTGAACGACTTATTGGTTCCTAGTTATTTTACATTAAATACTATCATTTTTAATACAAAAGTAAATAATTTAATTTTAAATTTTAATTGATTTTCTTCCTTATAATTTAAAGTAGAATACCTCAGGAACATTTCGTTTACATTTCGATTATAATACATCAACATTTTTTAGAAAAATCATCTAATTCACAATTTACATTTAAACTTGTATAGGTTCTCCTTTGAAAAACCAAAGTTGGTATCGCCACAGGAATACAGTACTATTTATGTTGTGAAAAATCTAAACATTCAAAAATATCGTCTTTAACTAAATTTCAAAATTTTAAATAACAGAATTTGAATACAGCAGGTATAATTTAAACATAAAAATGGAGGAGACAGTGTTTAAAAAAACACCCTGTGTAGCACTTATAATCTACATATTTCGTAGACGTCAGTGAAAAATTTGATTATAAGTATAATATTATTAGTTTCCTCGATCCAACCGGAATTTCTAACTCGTTAACACTGTTCGACTTTGCTTCGAATCATTTAATAATCTTGATGTCGACGTAGCAATATCTATATATTGTATAGTATTAGTTATCTTTCACACAAGGGCGCAATTGGAATAAAAAAATATCACACGATCATAAAATATAAAGCAGAAAGAGTTGAATTAAAATATTATTTATTTCAAACAAATTTGTTACGGACAAAACAGATCTATTACTTTTTCACTTCCGACTTGTAATTGTGTACGTACATGGTACCTACACTATCAATTAATAATCAAACAAAATAAGAATGCAATCAACTCAATCGTTTTTATGCATTTTTATTTAACTTATGCTATAATTATAGTACTTTGAATATAATATTGTTAGCAGTAAATATCGTAGGTACCGGTGCTAATTAGTAGCTTATAATTTACTATAGCATTAAATAACGATATAAGCACCTTATAATTGCGCTGACTCTTTTGGAAATAATACTGCATGTACTGAAAGTATTACAAACGAAGATCGTTTTACAATAAGTCAATAACACATAATATAGGTAAATATATTATTTGTAATTTGACCTGACCTCATTGACATTGAGAAATAATATTGTGTGTGTCTCCTATACCTTTTATTTATAGACTATAAGTAAATATAGGTTTGATATCTAACACTGCTTTATGTTTATGATAGGTAGAACTTAGTAATTTGTAAAGATCATTTTGTTGAAAACTCGCATAACCGCCATAAGCCCATATTATGCTGCATATTTCTTCATTCAAACCTATAAAGTACTGCTTAATGCAATAATGGGTACTCTAATTTATAGGTACTCTTAGATAATTAGTTGTATTCTGAAATAGGGTATTATAGGGCTGTGCATTTGTAGAAAATTCATATTTTTTAGTTTATTGTAAAATGTAGATTTCTTAACGAAAAGTTTGAATTATAAAACATCAATTTAAAATTGTGAAACTTTTATTTTGTATTTTAAGTAAAATTAAATTGTATTAAAATATATTTTCTATTTTATTTAACGTATATTTTAAGTTTAAATTCCTAGTTTTCCTTAATATTTTTTTTGTTTTTCCCGGTGCTTTTGAAAACTATGCTGAAGATTTTAAATTTTGACCTCATCAATGAACCAACTAGATTTACTTCTCCATCGGACAAAATACTCAAGTTGAAAATCAAAGTATTATTTCCGACTACTTATTGTGAACACAGACACAACAAATAAAAAATAAAACACACATCATTGTAAAATCAATACATTCCTCGGAGCGCTCAGAATCTAAAATACATATTAAATTAGTTGAAGTATTTCTATTTAATATTACTTAATACTTAATACCATTGCTAAATACTTAAATCAAATGTAATATTTAGCTTCATTAATACATAACAGAAATGCGCTATAAACGTAAAATAATATTATTGATGTGAAAATAAAATTTAGTGAGTATCAATATTAATACGTGTTGTTTGCTTTGTGAATTTAATATATTAAACGCAAAAATATTGCCAAACGACAGTCGTATATAGAAAAAAAAATATGTTTTTAACGTAATCAAAACAATTTTATGCGTACTTGCAGACCACTTTCCCCCCTTTTTTTTATTGAATTTTTAATATAATTTTAGGGATTTGAAATATATTTTTAAACGTCTAATGATTATTAAATTTGCAGCCCAAATGATTAGACTCAAGTTAAAAATATACGATAAATAATATATTTGTTATACCTTTTAGCAAATGTTCGTTCACTATAGTTTCACTAATAGTCTGATGTTAGTTTTGATATTCGAGTGAATTGACCTAATACCAAACTTTTAGGTAAGAAAATTATCTGTGCTTAATCGTTGGTGATTTTTTTATACTTTCATTTTCAAGCAAAATATGGGTATGAGGTATATAAAAGTTAAAATTAAAATATCGAATAAAAGCCGAGGTAAGCACAGATTATTACTAAAAGTTTGATAATTCATTCTAATATAAAAACTAACAGCACACTATTGAAACTATATAGTGAACGAAAATTTGCTATGCCACACATGCGTAAGACGGAGACGGCAATTAATGCATGATGATGTGTAGTGTCGTCTTATTGTCTTAAGAATATTATTTCACTTGAATAGTGTGACAAATTGTATGTAATAATTGCGGTATTCGTAGAACCGAATCGACTCAATCTCGGAATCAACAAACACACACGACTCTAGAGTCTATAGAGTCTAGAGAATAGAGATTAGAATGCAATTAAAATTAAACCAAAAATGTATAATTCATAAGCATTTCAACTCTTGCAAACGGCCAAGACGCTTTGTTTAATTTACGTATGTTTTCCAAAGTCTAAAAACTCGTCTATTAAAAAATCATAATAATATTGTTACGAGACGTTTTAACGTAACACTATATTTTAAATCATCGTCAAATAACTCGATCCGTCGATGTTAAAGGAAACGGGATATGACCTCGCGGGAATAAATTATTCTCAATTCGACACATAATATTATTATTACATATTACCTAATTGTCATCAATGTAAACACGCTGAAGGTGTCTGCTCCATATAATATACATAACATTAAAAAAAAAAAAAAAATCAAACGAATACTGAATTAGGATACATACCTACTCACGAATATAATATAATAATATGGCTACACGGGTGAAAATAACCTTCGTCTAGGTAGTTGTTGGTTAACTTTTCAAGTTCATTGTTAATGAAGAAAATAACCCATCCAAGATGCATTTTAAATCTAAAATAAGGACCATTTCACAGCCACGTGTATAGTAATATGGTTATTGGTTATATAATTCAGATAACTCTGTAGGTAAGTGTTCCTAACGTGTAATTACCAATAAGTATATACTAATGCTAATTACTACAGCTATTGGGATAAGAAGGAATTGTAGGAACAACTTTTAACCAAATGTTTAGTTATTATTATTATTTTTTTTAATGTTAGTTGCACAACAATTATTACTTGCCGTGTGACCAAATATCAATAATCATAAAAAAAACTTCTTTATAACTGAGAAGTTCATATTTCTTTTTTAGATAAACATTTAATTTTTTGAGTTAAATGTATTGCTTGTTAACTTAATGTTTTTTAATGTTGACCTAACTTAACTAAAGTGTGTTAATTATTTCTCTTGACAGCCTTTGGGTACAGTACTTACAGATTAGAAACTGAAAAATGTGAATAAACAATGTTTGAATAAGGCGTGATATTGGGACAATTTATTAATTAATCTATAAATTATTATAAAAATAATAATAAATACGATTCAATCATGGATACTTGAATTGAACAAGTGTTTATAGTGTTCATTACGAAAAATTATTACGTATACCTAGGCTATAACACATTACAAATGGACATTTATTATACATAAAGGCAAAACAGCTCTTGACATTGGGATTCTATATTGAATGTTTTACACATAAACACAATAACGGCATAACGCACCGCCTTGCATACTATTATTGTTTGTATATTGTATTGTATCACAACAAACCGAAAATGTCAATAATATAATATTACGTTTATACCAAACAATACTTTGTTCTTGTACATTTTATTATATTATCAGTTTTAATTACTATACTGTAAAATGTCTGTTTGATGACAATATTTCTAATTATACGTTTTTAAATCATAATTAATAATTTGTTAAACTAATATTTGTCGTAGAAGTTTGTAGTCATCCATAATGTGACTTATTCGTCAATCGTCTCACAATGGAATTGGGTCTGAAATAGTTGAGAGTGAATAAAAAAAAAATGTTCAAGTGGCATTTGAAACTGCGATTTGTAAGTATAGGCATTTATTTATTTGTAAGGATTTTTTTATTTTACAACATACGATTTGTTGTGGATATTATAACATTGATTATTACATTTTATAGGTATATTATTATAATTATTTATATAACGTTCCACTTAAACGGCGGTACAAGCCAAACACAAAACTTACGGGTTAGGTACAAATTTCAATTTGAAAATACACCACATTATGCATTCAATTATTGCAATACAATAACACGAAATATATTACACGTGTTCAGTATACATTATATGTATAGATGCATAATCGTCATAACCAGATTTTCAGGAGTTATTTTTTTTAAATAAAAATCCATATACACGTTTGACCTTCAAAACGTTTCATACAAGACAATATTTTTACGTATTTATTACACTTGTTGTCATTATAATACAGGTACGTAGAAGATATATTAGGTATATGGATTATTGAACTCGTCATAATATCTTAGATATTGTAAATTATGTAATATTTTGGAGTGACGATAATATTATGAAATGCTAAAATATTGTCAGTTAATATTATTGTTGTTTTCTTACAAAAAATAATACAATTGTAAATTACAGTACAGTAAACTATATAGTCATAACTCATAGTTCGTAAATCGTTGAGTGTTATACATACTGAACAACCTGTATCTGAATAAAGTTATATGTATAGTGATCGATGTTGATTTACAGACATTTTTGAGAGGTTACATTTTTAACAATTTAACTTTTAGTATTTAAAACGAAACCTAAAATTTCAAACTATTTTGGACACTGAACTTATATAACAGTTTCTTATAATTTTAAAACATAACTATCTAATATAATGTCATAGTCATTATATAGGTACACTGTATGGCATGCACCGTGTATTTATGTAAGATACATTAAAACTTGTTTGAATATTTTAGGAGTAGGTATATGTATTATTTGCGAATGAAATGTCCAACCAACACTACTAAACAGAGTATAAAACCATTATACCTACGTATTGTGTACCTATACATTACAATATACTCTATGACGTACAAAATCGGTGACGGTTAACATTGAGTGATAAAATAGCCATCATAATACCTAGGTAGTGTGGTATTATATAAGCTGCAGACATATAAAACGTCCTCAGTTTGTGCGAATTCTTAAAAAAATGGGTTTTGTAGTAACCAGTTATACTAGTTAAGGGGACGTTACAATGACATTTGTTGTGTCCGTCTTACAAGTGCTTAACATACCAAATTTTACACTCAGCAGATCACGTTTATCTCCTTTAGTTTAAAAATTAGAGTGAATTTATCTCTAATATAATTTAAAGGTAAGACTATTATCTAGGCAATGACACAGCATTTTTATTATATTTTAATTTTAAAGTGAGTTATGAGTATTTTAAGATGTACAAACAATTAACAATTTTAAAAAACTCATAACTCACTTTAAAATTAAAATGTAACAAAAAGCCTATGCCATTGCCTAGATAATAACTTTACCTTTAAATTATATAAGAGATCAATTCAATCTAATTTTTAAACTGACGGAAATAAACGTGATCTGCTGACCTATGTCACGCACTTGTAAGACGGAGACAACTCATGTCACTGAAACGTCCGCTTAATATTGCAGACTACTGTAACTTGTAAGTATAGTGGACCAACAGTTTTTGGAGTACCTACTTTTGTGCCCTTTTATACTACACTCCATCATCTAAACCTTAAATATATTATGCTTATACCTAAGTTATAACTAATAAAAAACGTGTTTACGTGTTCAAATTCGATTAATATAATATATTGAAATTTTCAGAAAAAAATTCCGCTTTAAATTATGAAATTATACAGCATGCTGTCTTTCAATGAATGAAAAACTTAAATATGAATAAGTTAACATCATCGCGTTGTTATATAATATTTTTATATATTATATTTTATGCATATATTAGGTATACCTATTAATATTATTTATAATATACAAGATCACACCTAAGTTTGACTATGATATACAAGGGCGTCGAATTTAATAGCTATATAGTGTGAAGTTTATTAGTTAATCTGTTAACGAATAAAAAAACGAGTTGATCGTTATGTCGGTAAATGTTGATTTTAAATCTATAAATAACAAAACAAAAAAGTATAACTTTTCTCAGCTATTGTAGCTATGTGAGCTATGTTTAAGCGGTAATTTGTCCATAAAACGTTTTTTTAGAGGTTGTTATCGTTATATTATGTTATGCGTTGGTTGATGGGGTAAACCTAGATAATGTAACATGAAATTATTATATTATGCGTTGGTTTCTAGGGGCAACCTAGCTATAGGTACTGTAAAGAAAAATTGAAGACCCGAAATCGGTCATAATATAATAGGTTGCCAAGCGCGCACTGTAATGAAAAATAGGTCAGAAAAAAATAACACTGTATGCACCC